>JACXGM010005414.1:0-34880 GCA_016801145.1 Umbra pygmaea | reverse complement strand
TGTGTGTGTGTGTGTGTGTGAGATGTAGGACTCAGGAGTGGTGAAGAGAGACCGGCTCGGGGGGGAATAATCTATGCTTCATTTGCAGCATTTCTTCCCCAGAATGACAAGCCGTTTAGAAGACGTGGCCCCTGCCGCTGACCCAGTTCTGAGTGGCTGCCTCTGCCTCTCCACAGCCAGGGCCCTGCCTCCGCATCATGCCCTGCTCTGTTCCCTCCTCTACAGCCTAACTGACGATAACTCTGACACCCTCTGCCTCTGTGAACTGTGGGAAAAATAGGTCGCCCTGACCCACTTTCTTGCCTGTTTCTTCTCTCCCCAGGACCGTGCTAGGAGTTCTGTAGAGTATGATCGAGGGAGGCAGAGAGCAAGACAAGGAGAAAACAAGGGGGGGGGGAGAGGGAGAGAGCGCTAGGGAGCGCTAGGGAGCGAGAGACAAAGGCAGAATGAGATTACCGTCATGAGACCCAGTGTTTGTGAGTTCCTGCTCCTGTGGCCTTTGACCCTTATCAGCTTGGCCTGTATATAAAGTAGACAGAGCAATTACCCTACACCATCATTAAACAACTAGCTGCTGCTTTCAGGCCATTGTTAGACATCAAGTGAGAGGCTAAATCTGTAGTATTGTCTGATTTTGCATGAGCATTTCCGTAGCATGTTTACACTGGCATGTTCTGAAACAGCAATAACACAAGAATGTCAAAAGTAAATTTGAGTGGTATGCAGGTACATAGTATGGACAGGTGTACTCTGCTCCATGCTCAACACACGTCTGAGACAGTACACACTGCAAACCTTCCAGGAGTCTCTCTAGCTAGCTTAGGAGGTTGTGTCTCAGCCTAGCCATATCTGCCAGTTTACACAAACAAATAAATCAATTGAGCCTTCTTCTATGAATCTGTACATATATCGTAATGTAAGAGAGGCCTCATGGTACTCACCTCAGTCAGTCTAGTGTCCGCGCACACGCACACACGCACACACGCACACACTAACCCCACCCATCTCAGCTCAGATGTGATCATTATCATTTTCGCTGAATGTTAAATTGGATCCTTTGACTTATTTAAACATGTGCTGCTTTCTACTCATGTATGAACCCCCACTAAGGTAGCAATGACAGGCTATCTGGAAAGAATAATTAGAAACATTTTAATGGCTGGATGATTTTCTTCATAGGTACTTCAGGTGTGCTGATGTGAAACGATTGCTGGTCTTTCCTGGCCATTTTTTACACCGTACCACCAATGTCAACGTGGGTCACCACAGCTACTGATACCTCCACGGCACACATGCAAACATAAACAAGTAAGCATACAAGCAATGATTAATTAAGCTGCATTTTGTCACGCGTGCGCTCTTGGTTTCTTCCCTGCTTCAGCCGTAGTAGTCAGAGAGTTGTAGTGACAATAACAATAATGTGCCAATGGTGCTTCAAATAAATTCAAACTGTCAAAGTCACTACTTTGTATACAACTGGTGTAGAATAACAGTGAAATGCTTCCTTCCAGGCAATTTTCCAACATGGCAGGTAAAAAGAAGCAAAAGTTGTAAGAATAGACCATAAAGAAATGTAATCCACAACACAAGGCATGGGTAGGCCAAGTATCAAAACAAATCAATGTTAAGTTAAAATGAAGAATTACAGATGTGTGCATGTGCCTGACCTCTACTGTAATATGCATTGTAGTAAGCCTATTATATGCATTTATATACCAAAATTAAACCAGTAATTAAACTCCACTTACTTAAGATCATCTAAGCCTTAAGGAACTATATTGAGCCATATCATCACTTCCTGTTCCACTACGGTAGAAAAATGAGGTGACATGCATGCAATATCCCTTTCTCATCCAACACCATGAAGAAAAAGAAGCTGACAGTTACAAATAGACAGGTTGTCATAGACATTTATAAATCTGGCAATGGCTACATGAAGATCCACCAATGATTGAATATACCACTGTGAACTGTCAGGGTAATTAATACAAATTTTAAAAGATATGGAACAGGTGAAAACTTCACGGGCATGCACGCACTTTGCCCCCCAGGATTGGGAGGATGGTGAGAGAAGCAACAAAATCCCCAATAATCACTTGGTGTCACCAGGATAAAAAAAAGCACCACCAGACACAATCTCCACAACCATGGCCGCTTTGGAAGGGTTGCCAGAAGAAAGCCCCTTGACCCTAAAGCTGAATTCACACCAGACACGGCAAAAAATCCCCTTACGGCATCGTAATGCAGTCACACGTGTACACTGCAATCAACATCGTAATCAATCTTCCGCATCTACGAGATGGTAGGCAACATTAAAACTGTCCACCTCCAGCAAGGCAACTGACAGGAGCTGTTTTCAGTTTAGTATTCATTGACAATACGAAAACTATCTACTGAGCTGTCAAAGCTTGTCTTGCAATCTCACACACCCATAGATGTAAGCGACATATTAGCTCTAGTGCTGAAACGATTCTTCGAATAACTCGAATAACTCGATTACAAAAATGTTTCGACACAAAATGATTTGCCTCGAGGCTTCGTTTAATCAATGTTACCGACGTTGTATCGCGCACGGTGGTTCCGCACGGATGATTATTACTGTCGCACACCAGGCTCACGCTGCTGGCGACAATGACTCTGTCTATTTATTATATAAGCAATCCAGATTGCAAATGTAAATGGTCTTATTAAAATATTAGTAAGTAAATGTGTCACACTTTTCTAATAGAGTTTAGTGGCATATTTTCGAAATGTGCAATGTTTCCTTTGTTACGCGATGTTTATCGCGTTTAATCAAGCGCTATTATTCTGAAGGCGAAACTAGGAACACTGGTCTGGAGACACATGCCATGACGACTTACGATGCAGATTACAACATGAAGAACGAGAGCATAAGTAAGTAGTGAGGGCTAAGAGAAAAGACAGGCTGGAGAAAACAACAGAAAGTGTCCAAAGTTTGGAATCAGTTCAAAGGTAAATAAAACGAAAACTCTGTACAGTGTTTCGAGTGCAAAATCGAACTAGCTTAACTCAATGCATGCCGTCAGTGCTTAACTGCATCTCAACAGACAACATTGAGTCTAATTTAAACATCCATTCCATCGTATGGATGGTAAAACTACACCTAGCACAACAACTACCAAGAACAAAGACAAGAAAATATGTAGTGATTACCACAATTTGATCAGAAGTGCCGAATTGTTTACTATACCTTAGGAAAAAAAGCTGCTTCGTTGCACACCAATTTCTCTCTCTTCACAGAGAAACAGCTGATTAATGATCTACATACTAGGATAAGTGTAAATGAGCTGTGTGACATTGTAATCAAATTTATACATTATAATAGTTTGAGTATAACTAATATATAAATAGCCTATAGGCCTATATACAGATCAGTCTCAGGTTGAAACTTGTAATTCTGGGAGTTAAGTTGCACAACTTAATGTATGCCCATGAATATATGTTTTCTTTAAAAAACAATGTAATATGCCATTTAGTTGCACTTAATATTTCGTTTTTTTTGAGAGATTATATTGTAAGCAATTTAGGCAATAAAAATGTTGTTTTTTCAGAAAATTTAACCAAAATATTGTACATTATTGCCCTTCAATAAAACAGAAGTATTTCTTAGCCGATTACTCGATTAATCGATGGAATGATCGATAGAATACTCGAATACTAAAATAATCGATAACTGCAGCCCTAATTAGCTCTTTCTCTGCGGTAAAACAACTTTCGGTTCTGGCACCGTACGGCTAAGCACAGCACAAATTGGATTATTTTAACTCCCCCCGCACCGCATCCACATTTCACACTTGGACATAGGTTGACTTTCCAACAAGACAATGACCCAAAACATACCTCCAGATCCACACAGAAATGGTTCAGTTACAACAAAATCAATGTTGTGTTGAATAATTGTATGAATGTGGTTGGTACCATTGCAACTTTTAAAAGTACAGTGTTTCTCACATGTTGGTATATTGAGTTTCTATCTATAATTATATTGTTTATGTTTTTAAAGTATTGTTTGTACATTGACAGTCAGGGGTGCTAGTAATTTGTATATATATATATATACACCCCACTGTGTATATGTTTGGCATGACCATTTTTGTCTTTCAAAATGTATCAATTCACTTAGGTGCAGTTTCATAATAAAAGCATCTGGTACAGTATATAACTGTATTTCCAAGCATCTTGCCACAGTACTTCAAAAGATTTTGTCTGTCTTGCTTGCTTCTGTCTGTCCAGGTAATCCCAGACGGCCTTGGTAATGTAAGATCAGGGCTCTGTGGAGGCCATCTGTTGCAGAACTCCTTGTTCTTCTTTTGGATGAAAATAGTCTTTTATGACCTTGGTCGTGGGTTTTGGGTCATTATCCTGCTGCAGAATAAAGTTATGACCGATCAGACATCTATGATGGTGGGGTGTGATGAATATAGGGATGGATCTAGGATTGGTCAATTGGTACTATAAACGTAGTGTTTGAAGGTTCTTTATGAAATAAAAAGTGAAAATCCATGATGGCAGATTTAATGGCTTATACTGTTTCACTGATCAATAGCAGTTTAATTAATAGAATAAGTAAAAGAGTTATTTCATATTGATTCATAATCTATAGGATTATTTAGAGTTATTTCATATTGATTTATAATCTATAGACTATATGATTATTTAGAGTTATTCAGAACTTTGTATTGGAGTACTAATGTTGACAGTGTTTGCATATGTGCCAGACCACGCCTATATTAAAAAGTTTCAGCAATTTTGCCCATGTTTTTTACATAATGGACTGTAAAACGCATTAATCAAAAACCTTGCATCATAACAAATATCACATTTGTGAGGATGGGTCTTTCATAATATAGAAGCACGTTTTGAATCGATTTGCACAAAATTCAGAATGGCAGAAAATTAAAAATAGTAAACTGTATGGGACCCATGGGCAAAAACATTATTTGAGAAGATGGACCTATGTAACAATTATCAAGACTTTGAAGTCACAAACGGTGAGTGGCATGAGCTTGCGAATAGGGCTAGCAGTTTCAGTGTTGAGCGTCAAATAGACAATGGCTACTCCTATAAGGAATTCCAGTACCAAGTCAATATTTACTGCCACAAGGTTATGTTACGTTAATAGACATATATGTGGGGGTGATAAATAACAAAACATAATAGCGGTGAATGATGACTTCAGAAGTGTAGGTATGTGTGGTGTCCATATGCATGTGTGCAACTGTGAATTAGCGTGTGTGTGTGTGTGTGTGTGTGTGTGTGTGTGTGTGTGTGTGTGTGGCTAAAGTCCCGTATGTGTACATAGTCAGTACTAAAGTGTCTGAATCAGATCACCCTTTCTCACTTCACATTTCCTGCAGCAGCACCAATGCAAGGCTATCGTACTGCAAAGCATTAGCCACTGCCGGACATCCTACTTAAAACCAGAGAGGTTGACCCAGCACTGAACTTTCAGCAGTGAGTGCTAAGCTTCTGCGTGCTAATGGTGACCTACAGAGCTGCTGCTGTATAGACCTGGGATAGCTTCACAGACAGTCAACAGCATGAATCTTGCTGCTGCTCCAATTTCCTATACGCTTGGCCTAGCTTAGCCCGGGTCAAAACAAAACACGAGAAAAACAACACATAAGACAACTTGACCAACCCAAATATTTTTTAATAAAAAATAATTAAAAACATGAAGATTATTACTGATATAGTGGGCAAAACCAGCTTTACGGAAAAACAGTAGCACATGACCTTATTTTCTTTTATATGAGATGTGTTGATGGGGCCTATGAGAGTTGAGGTTCACTAAGAGTTGTGAGTAAGCTGATCAGTCTAAACCTGTTTGGGCTGTATGTTAGTCAGGGCTGGCCTCCTCGTAACCACCAAGGTCAACACTGCAGAATGGAATGGCAGGTGGCTTACACTACACAGAAAGCAGAGAGAGAGATGGGGGGGGTGAGAGAGTCTTGGGTTAAACCACATACAGACAGTTCGTCATCTGTCTCTCTGCCAGCTCAGTTGCAGCTACACAATTACACAAGTCCTGTTAGGCTGCTACATCTCTTTCCTTACAGGCTAAAAACCACAGGAGTATGTGTGCGTGTGCGCGTGTGTGTATGTGCATGTAAAAAAAGGATGCTACACAAGCTGTAGCTTTGTGTCAGTTACAGTATACCTGATTCAAAAATACTCTAGATGTGTGTTAACAACTGCAGTGCCAACCCATTCCCTGGCATGTAAATACAGTTACACAAGCTGTTATGCGTTTGTGCTGCTCTAATGCTAAACCTTGATGTTCAAACAAGGTTATGTAAGCTGAGGGTTACTCATGAGCTAGAAAACCTATATGTAAACAATTCTATTAAAATGTCTGTCTGACAAATGCCTAACATTCTGAATACTTTACGTATTAGCTTACAAAGCTTTTGCCAACTCGGTTTAGATAATCATAACGTCCCCTTTAATGCATAAAATGCACTCCCCGTCGAAAACAAAAATCAAATCCATAATATTAAGTCCTTTGATATTGAACCACGCCTACATTTGTGAGGGCAGAGGAAAGGGGATAGCACACATTCTGTTTCACTCATTGTCCCATAAGTCACCAGATATTGAAATGTTTTTGGTTCAAGTTAGCTGCATCGCTTGTATTTCAGGACTTCTGGTGCCATGTAGCTCAATTGAGCATGGCGCTTGTAATGCCAAAAATCCTTTTTTTTCAATGTCTATTGCTAATAGGGAAGGCTCCTACCACGCCTAATGTTAGCTTTCAAATACTGTAGTGTTTACATTTTATGGCTTAGCCATTACCTAGTGCTTTGTGAGGGATGTTTTGTTTCGGTTTTCGGTCATAAATAAACATTGTGATAATTCTTTGATATTTATTTTTCTTTAATTGCATTATGAATAATGCTATGAAATATTTAGTGGGGTTGGTTTGTGCCAATTACTGAAGTTTATTGATAACTGTACATTACTGAAGTTTTTGTAAGCTCTATGGTGCTAATATTACTGGATAGCTAGCTAGTGCAAAGCTGCTTAATTCAACAGTTTTCTGCACTGAGCTTGACAATTTTTTATAAAAGAAATTCAAGCATTCCAAACAGTTCATTAGCTTTTTGGACAAATTATTTCATAAAAAATACACCACCTTTCCTAATAACTGCCAAGCATGTCAGCTCTAAAGTTCAGATTAATTTTGTTTCTACATTCTCTCAACATAATTCTCTACTAGATTCTATTTAACCGCAGTCTCCTGATTACCGCAGTCCATCGTGTGTTATGGGTAGAGAAGCACACAAACATTAAAAACAGCTAATTCCACTGTGCTTTTACCTGCTCTCACGGACGGGGCCGGAGTTATTTGCATAGTTCTGAATAGATTATTTTACAAATAAGCTACCTCAAATAGTAACTCCAATGTTACATGGAATATCGTTGAAATTGAAAAACAACAACTACGGCTTAGACAACGTTGGATGGGGTTCTTGTTGTCTGGCCTGTGTACGAATACTTTTAAGTCAAATTAGATTTTTACATTTTATAGATGCTTTAGCAGATATATTGAGTGAGAGTTATTGCATTCATCTTAAGATGGCTAGATCTAACAAAAACACTGTTTAAAAAATAAACTATCAGCAAATTCAGTGTCTATACATATCGGCTTTTCAAAAAACATCTGTACTGCCATTATACTTTTTGTAGAAAAATATGGCTTCATACCACAATTCAATCTACACCACCCAAACATTTGCTCTGCTCTCGTGATTTTTACCGTAGGAGCATTTGGCTACACACCCTCCATCTGTTTACACTGCGGTTTGGGGTAAGGTAACATTTGAACATGTACTACCTTTGTAAGTAGCTGTGAAGTCACAAACAGTGTAATGTTGTACAGTAACAGGCCACATAATGTTTTAAACCTGTGGTGAATCTCTTAGTATAAATAACAGAGGGAAGAATTATTGAGTGTGGATTGAGGCATTGCTGCCTAATATATCATTACACCCTTGGTGAAAAGCTTCATTTGGTGGTGATAATTGCTCCATTCACAAGGCAGCACATACTAAATACATCAAAGGGGCAGAAATACTTTAATGATGGGTAAAAATACTGTGAAAAGCAGTTAACTCTATTAAAGAGATAGTGTGGAAGGAGCAGGTACTGTTTTATGAGTGGGACAGCTGCTAATTCTGCCGCCGACAGGACTGACTCAAGGCAACTGCAATAACATGAATCCCCCAGCCTGCTCATTGAGGACATGAATCAATTTAGTCACAGTCTGACCTTCAAACTGACACATCCTGGGATCGGTGATCAAGTCGAGACAATGACTAAACTTGCCTGACCCACTACTGGCTGCCATTAAAATGAAGCATGTAGGACCCAGAGTCTGAGGCTCAGGGGGGAAGCTGTTTGTTTGAACCAGCTCAGATCATGACAGGAGTCATACGAGAGGTAAAGACTAGGGGAAGCCATGTATCTGCATTGCTGTGATACACTGACCTCTGCCCTTTTTGACCTTGGACTGGAACAAATGGCCAATAAGGCAACAGCCTGTAGCTGCATGCTCTGTTAGCATGCTACTGCCAGTCAGCCAACCTGTCTGCTATCTAGGCAGAAACAAACCAGTGTCCGAAGTGCGTTTCTATCATTCAAGTTCTCGCTGGCAGAACGGTGTGATTTGGCGACCACAAGACAGTACCTGGAAAGGTAATCACTGATTGAAAATGCATAACCTTTTGGCCCATTTGGTGAAAATGAGCCAATCATAGAGCACAAGTGGGTAGTTGAAAAGAAGTTCAACAATAATAAAAAATAGCATTCCTTGCAGCTTACTTGATAAGCTGAGCACAGGATGTGATGTGAGCTTGGAGCAAAACAGTTGAACAGAAATATTGAACACACATAAGATTAGTGTTGAAAACATCTTCCTAATGTATGTTTAATAACAGGTGCTTCAAAATGTACTCTGCCTAAAGCAAAGTTATATCTTGTCTAAAAGATCAACAGATGCCATCAAGGCAAACTGGACTGAGAAAATAGGTGATGCCATTTTCAGTGGCAGACAAGAAGGATATTCTTTATTTTTATTTTCATCAATGCTTATTCTTCGCCATTTGTATTTTAAAAAATCTAGGGCAAAAACTATGGAAATATCACCCATTCTGTTCTATAAAGAATTTGTGTTATTGCATTGGCATCTGTTGAATAAACATATTTTTAATGAAAAGGATGCACACAAAACCTATTCAGTGCATTTCACATTTTGCGATGCTACAAGCTTGGCACACCTTTTTTTGGGCAGTTTCTCCCATTCCACTTTGTAGGACCTCTCAAGCTCCATCAGGTTGGATGGGGAGTGTCGGTGCACAGCCATTTTCAGATCTGTCCAGAGATGTTCGATTGGGTTCAAGTCTGGGCTCTGGCTGGGACACTCAAGTACATTCACAGAGTTGTTCTGTACCCACTGCTTTGTTATCTTGGCTGTGTGCTTAGGGTCGTTGTCCTGTTGAAAAATGAACCTTCGCCCCATTCTGAGGTTCAGAGTGCTCTGGAGCAGGTTTTCAGCAAGGATGTCTCTGTACATTGCTACAGTCATCTTTCCCTTGATCCTGACTAATCTCTCAGTTCCTGCCGCTGAAAAACATGCCCACAGCATGATGCTGACACCACCATGCTTCACTGTAGGGATGGTTTTGGCCAGGTGATGAGTGCTGCATGGTTTCCTCCAGACATGACACTTGCCATTCAGGCCATAGAGTTCAATCTTTGTTTCATCAGACCAGAGGATTTTTTGCACCCTTCAGATGCGTTTTGGCAAACTCTAGGTGGGTTCTCATGTGCCTTTAACTGAGTGGCTTCCGTCTGGCCACTCTACCATACAGGCCTGATTGGTGGAGTGATGCATAGATGGTTGTTCTTCTGAAAGGTTCTTCTCTCCCCACAGAGAAACTCTGGAGCTCTGTCAGATTGACCATCAGGTTCTTGGTCACCTCCCTGTCTAATGCCCCTTCTCTCCCGATCGCTCAGTTTGGTTGGGCAGCCAGCTCTAGGAAGAGTCCTAATGGTTCCAAACTTGATGATGGAGGCCACTGTGCTCATTGGCCCTTCAATGCTGCAGATATTTTTCTGTACCCTTCCCCAGATCTGTGCTTCAATACAATCCTGTCTTAGAGGTCTACAGACAATTCCTAGGACTTCATGGCTTAGCTTGTGCTCTGACATGCACTGTTAAATGTTGGAGTTATAACTGTATATAGACAGCTGTGTGCCTTTTCAAATCATGTCCAACCAACTCGATTTACCACAGGTGGATTCCAAAATCAGGTTGTAGAAACATCTTAAGGATGATCAGTGGAAACAGGATGCACCTGAACCTCAATTTTGTGTCATGGCAAAGGCTGTGAATACTTATGTACATTTGCTTTTCAATTTTTAATAAATTTGCAAACACACTTCTTTCACATTGTCACTAAGGGGTATTGTTTGTAGAATTTTGAGGGAAATAATGAATTTAATCCATTTCGGAATAAGGTTGTAACATAAAATGTGGAAAAAGTGAACAACTGTGAATACTTTCTGGATGCAC
The DNA here is from genome assembly GCA_016801145.1 of Umbra pygmaea. NCBI lineage: Eukaryota > Metazoa > Chordata > Actinopteri > Esociformes > Umbridae > Umbra > Umbra pygmaea. The sequence goes on along the minus strand of JACXGM010005414.1, from coordinate 24,283 downwards.
TGTAAGTCTACAGTGCCCTCCATAACTATTGGGACAGTCAAAATATATTTTTGCTGTGCACTCTTCAAATATGAATATGAGGCAAGTGAACAGACAGAGAACTTTTATTTTGGGTTGTTTAAACAAATTTTTTATAGGACCATAATTACAGCAAATGTAGTCAGACTTTGTGGTTGCTTTGGCAGAATGGGGCAGCAAGGTGGCCTACTGGTTAGGGGATCTGATTGGGGTCTATTAGGACGCTGGTTCGAATCCATCCAACTGCCAAGTTGAATCATCTAATTGTGCCAAGATCGTTGCTGTAAATAAGAATTGGTTGTCATTTAACTTACCTGATTAAATCATGGTAAATCTTGGTTTTGTGGCAATGTCCTCTTGCAGAGTTAAATACTGCCGAATGAGTCTGGTCGCATATTCTTGTACATTGGTAGCGAAGACGCTTCTGTACACCTCAGAATTTATTCTGTTGCTGTCATAATTTATTGTATCATATTTAATGTAAAGGGTGTGTGCTCGTTCCAGAGGCATCCATGCATGCCCATGCCATGACACTAACTTTACCACACTTCACAAAATAATTTGCAATTTTTGCAAGTGGTCAATCATAAAGGAGCAATTTAAAAAAACTTTCAACTTTGCAGATAAAGATCCTATAATGCTTAGTTGAAAATATTTTATTGCAGCTCCCCAACAGGTTATGTGCAAATTACTGGTATTTTGTAGAGCACTAATGATTATCTCACAAAAGAAATCCTGAAGTCAGGGTTCAAAATGTACTTTTTTCCAAATGGCTAGTGCATGTTCAAATTTTACCAGCCACTCAATAGATTACTACTGTTTTTTTGGTTAGTGAGTGAAGCAAATCTACCAGCCACCTGAATATTTCAACAGCAATTGGCTGGTAAATGGTGATAATTTTGAACCCTTCATGCAGTTTTCACGTGTTTAACCACAAAATCTGACAAATCCTTGTATCCAGATCGGACGCCTGTGGTTCAATCGCAAAGGTATAGTCTGTGAACATAATCATCACGTGCATTATCTGATTAAAGGTCTCCGTGTTGGATTCGCATTGCAAAAAGAATTGGCGGCTTGGTGACATGTGGTTGGATGAACCATGTGCGTGCCCTTCGCCATCCCTCAGATCTGTCCAAGGAGTTGCGGAGCTACCAACAATGCAGGGTTAAAGGTAATTGGAAAGGGATGGGGGGGGGGGAGTCATAGAACATTTTTCTATGACTCTAATTGTGTTATTCTTTTCTTTTAGCATCCAAATCACTTGTTTTTCTTATAGACAGTGTCCTAGTCTTCATGTGAGATTAAGCCAACTGAAACCAAATGTAGAATCCAATGTCAAAAGCAAAGGATGGAACTGAGACTTTCAATTCACATCTCTTTGCAACAATCAATGTAACAGGAAACACCTGATCTATTAGAAACTATTCTGAGCCAGATGTTCTAATAGGGTTGCTTACATAAAATGGGGGGATGGAACTCTGAAAGTGTTGAAATTGTTTTCTTAGTTGGTAACAGGGATGTGAGCATTTAAATAGTAAAAGGTTTAAACGTACTTTCATCCTAAACATTAAGACAAACACCTTAATGATAATTATATTAAAAGACTAGTACAGTTACAATCACCTAATGTGTACTGATGATCATAAAATATTAACTATATAATGAAGCAAATGTTTTGATAACTACAGTATAGCTCCTAATGGGCGGAAATAGGTACTGCCCTTTACATAGCAGACTAGAAGGATATTTTGTTTGACATTTTGGTCATCAATCCTTTATACCTTATTTGTTATATCTAAAAGTTGTTGTGTTGTTTACTCGCCAGGTGCTCAATAAAATATTTAAATAAACAAGATGCAAACTAAATAAAATATTTACTCCAAAATAGCTACAGTATGTGGTCACTGTAACTAGTATTGGCACCATAAACATACCACAAAACAAACTGCAATTGATTGGTTTTAATGAAGCAGCTGTCTTTGTTAGTTTTTAGCTAACAGGGTTATTTGAGGTTGGGTGCAGCTAATTTAGGGCCCTTTATTACACTTGTCATGCCATTTGTCATCACTGCATAGTTTTCTGGTCTGTTGCATGAGAGTTACGATTTCAATCATTTTATTTTGAAATCCTATAAAACGTATGCAAAATATGTTATATGGCATCAAATGGCTCAGAAGTTAAGAGTCAGACTTGCAGTCTGAAGTGTGCTGGTTCAATTCCAGAATGTCCCAAATTTCATTGTTTGCTTGAACAAGGCACTTTATCCTAAGTTACTCAAGGGGATGTTCATGAACTTACTATAATTTGCACTGAATAAGAACTTCTGCTAAATTACTAAAATATAAAAATGTATAATGTCATGCTAGCTAGCAAATGAAATACTAACTGTTTTGCAAATGGACTGCACTGGCTTTATGGGATGAGGAAATTTGTATAAATGTGTTTATTTCATCTTCTTGCTAGCTGTAGTTGTCTCTGGTGACCTAGTTAAACAATGATGGCTATCAGCAAACGCAGAGAGTGACATGCCAAACAACCATGCTATTAGTGTAACGCCACCTGCTGGTTTGGAGGCCTTTAACAAGGTTGGGTGTAGCCAATCGGTGCTAGGTGAAAACACATTCTGACTGCTGACACCGTTCAGAGGTGTGAAGCACTCTCGCCTGACACATTTTGAACCATTTAACTGGCATGTATTCTGTTTTAGTCACAGGAGGACTGTTAATACTGGGAGGGGAAGGTTGGGGGTTAGGTTGGGGGAAGAGTGTCACATGATTAGATCTCCTTCTGGAGACTTACTTAAAAAGCCTCCTCAGCAATCAGGTCAAGGTCACGCTATGGTCTTAATGCCAAAGGGAGAAAGCTGGGGGGGGAGGGGGCATGTCATACTCCTCTGCAGTCACAGAGCCTAAAGAGGTAACGAAGGAAGATCACTAATACAGGCAGCAGTGGTTCTATTAACAATATTAATCTCTCTGCTTAGTAGACACTTTATTCAAAGTCACTTCCATAGTTATCAGTCTCACACATCTTTTTTAATTTCTACGGCTGGTGAATATTTACTGTCCAAATCCAGGTTAATTGCCTTCGCTCAAGGGCAGAAGAGAACAGCAGAGTATGAGCCAGCAATCTTCTGGTCACCAGTCCATTCTCCCTAAGTAATAGGTCATAGCAATGCCTACAGACATCTTCCCTACTCTCTCAAATGGCGTCTTTATTCTCTACGTGCACAGTGTAGGGATACGGCAATTCTTGATTGGAAATCTTATAATCACATTCCCAGACAAAAACAATTCATATTTTTAAGAAAAGAAAAAAACACTTTTCTTGTATAATTATTCAAGCCACATGCAATAATATTTAAGCTACCTTTCACTGCAATGACAGCTTAATTTAATTAGGGGTAAACATGTAGTACTAGCTCTTCACAGTGTCAAAGTGATTTTGGCCAATTCTTCTTGGCAGATTTGCACTAGGTTGTTCAGGTTGGTTGAACCACAATTTTCTAATAGTGCCACATTTTTGTTCTTAAGGGTGTCCAATGTTGCCTTAGCCTTGTGATCAATGCCAAGTTGAAATACAGGTTGTCCTGCAGTAGTTGCATGACTTTTCTTCCTTCTATAAAAATATATATTTCCAGTCCCTGCTGATGTGAAGCATCCCCACAGCTTGACACTGCCACCACCATACCTGGCTGTGGGTATGGTGTGTCTTGAGGCATGGACCATGATAGGTTATGCCACACATAGCCCTTTGAGTTTTGGACAAATAGCTTTGTATTAGTCTCTTCTGAACACAGTGGGTTACTCTCATGCTTTCTTGTCCATACAGGCTAAAGTTATACAGAGCTTTTGATAATAGTTTTGGTAAATGTACTTTTCTTGGTTATGCCTTTGGAGTGTGATGCAGCTTCTACTTCTTCGTGATCATTGATCTAACAGTTTTTACTGAAATAACATCTTAGATAATATTTTGTGTTATTATTTTACCTCTGTCTTCTGTAGATAGCTCTATGGTCATCATTCTCCTTCAGATTCTCAGGCAAAGACTAATAAATCATTAACAGTAAGGTATATATCCCAAAAATGAAACACCAATTTTAATGGTTCACTATTAAGAGACCCAATTTAAGGTAATTGGGCCCTTGGTAGGGTAATTGTCATCAGAACAGATAGTGTTACTATAAGTTTGATTTTGAGTTTCAATGTCAAACCAAAAAATATATACAATTTGTAATTGTGGGGTTTCAATACTTTTGCCTAGACTGTATAAACATATATTTCTTTCCCCGGGCCTCCAGCACAAGGCAGCACAAATTGGCATAGCAATGCCAGGTATTTGGAGTAGATAAGTCGGATTGTCTGCCTTGCCATGCGAGTCTCCAGCGACCCCCTGTGGGCAGATCAGGCACCTGTTAATTCAATCATGGAAGTATAGTGAGCGTAATCATCCCGTACATGATCTGACTAAAGGCTTCTGTGTTAGATGAGCAGTGTGAAAAAGATTTGTCTGGCTCAGCGACATATTCATCAATGTGGCAGCGCTTAAGAAAGCTAAAGCCACATTTAGACAAAGCAAAAATTTGCTATTAAAGCTCCAACAGCAACTTGACACATTTGTCATATTTCATATTCTACTCCAAGACTTAATAATACATATTAGGATACATTCTGAACAACTACAAGCTGAAATATTCTGGTTATACATCATATAGAGCCTTATAAAATCAGATTTTTTGGCTAATTCCATTTACCTTTTTCCTAATTCCATGGCTTTTTATCTCACACCTCATTATAAAACACCCTATGAAAGTGGTTCTCAAATGATTTTGGTCACACTACCATCATGGGTCCTAATACCCATGATTCTTAAACACTGGCCTAGTAGCAGGTGTGCATCAGTTGTTTTTCACCAGCTCGCAACTGCATCTGAAACCAAACGACTATGGACTAAGCTAAATTCTGACCCACGCACCCGAGGCTACATATGGAAAACGCTGCTGTAACATACACTTTGCACATGCATTGCACCATAGGCTATATTTTTTTACTTTCTATACATGCAAAACAATTATTTTCCGACATGTAGATGAAAGGCTGTTTTACGAAATGTGTGTAAATCTATCATTTAATCTTATTCACATTCTAAATATGTCTGAGAGAAATAACAGGCAAGAGTTTGACTTTGCTCACAGGTTACACTTTTAGCAACAGAAGAGTCCAGGCATACTAAATGTCAAATATTCTCAAACAAATCTAATTACATTTATGGCACACCTAATCATATTCATGTTGAAAACCAAATGTTATCTGTTTGGGGAATAAAAAAAGGGGAAATTCGTGTTGTTTATGTCTAGCCCATCACAATGTTTGAATGATAGGATAGAGACACGCGCGTTGGCAATCTCCATCGGTAGAAACACAAAAACTGCACAGAACGCAATTTACTTTCAGATTCAATACATTTCAGAGTAGGAGAAATTAAGCAGTAATTTGGATGAATATTACAGGATTATTTTCAAATTTTGTGAATTCTGTGCTTGTCTGAATTCCGTGACTCTGTCCGCATTCTCCGCAACGCAGAAATTATATGGCCCTAGTCATAGTACATTTATCTCTAATGTTTTTTTTACATAAACAGTAGTTTGTGTAGTAACATATAGTGTAGATGTCCTACTGAGTCCTCACAAAGTCCCCTCTCCATTCACCACTCTCTACAGCACAGCCACCCGCACAAGGTCTTCTGTTGCCCGGCAACAGCTTGCCTCACCACTGTAAGCCTAAAAGCTCCCAAAAGTTATACAATTACAGTGGATGGTGTGGAGGTGTTGGGGAGTACAGCACATAATAGGGTCAGGTTGTTTCCAGAGCACTAAAAAAGTATGTGCATCTAAAACAAGAACTGGCTGACTGTAAAAACACACCAAATGAGCTTCTAAAGTTTGCTATCAAATTCGTCGAGAGAAAACCACTCAGCAAATATAGGACTTCAATTAGTTTCTATCCTAAAATTGGGAATAGGCAAAAGCAACAACTATGTTCAGATCAATAAAAAATGTTTCTCGGAAAATATCTAATAACAATATTTTTAATTCGGAGTTCAAGCCTTTGGTTTTCTCATGTTTCAGAGATGTTCTTGGTCAGGGAGATAGGTATCACAGAAAAGGCCAGAATCACCTGGTAGATGACACACGCGATCACACCATCCTGTGTACTAAAAGTGAACAGGTTCTGAAAAATAAATGTTGCCATGTTTTGAAATGCCTCCATGTAATACCAATGATTTGTGTAGTTATTGTTGTCCTTGTATGAGAAAGAAATTGAATGGTGAAGGAGCAAACATTTTTTATTTCTCTGTAAGACTAAAACTCAGGTGGGTTGGTGCTTTCTACAGTTGTGTTTTGTTGGGATTTTTCAACTTTTTCCTTGGCTACTGCTAACTATACGATATCTGTTTATTTTTTTTATTCTAAGCTCTTTCTAATCTTTCAACTTCATGTAAACTACCTAGACAGTAGTTGTGCGCAGAAACAATTCTTTATTCACCCGCATGATATTCCTAATAGCATAGCTTCTATTCAAACCGAATCAAAGAACATGCTGCTGTAACATACTGCTGTTGTCTTCAAATGAGCGTAGATACTTGTCATGAGATCCTAATCAATTTCGAACCATGTGAGACAAGAAGAACAGGCAAGCACTGGCTTAGTTAGCTCACAGGATACAATCTTAGCATTAAAGCGTACAGACAAACTAACTACCGTACAAGTAGACAGAAATAAATCCTTTAAGTAAGTATTACAGATAGCACCAAGCATTCTCTGTCAGACAAATTTTGAAAGGAGGAAGTGGTGTTGTTTAGGTCAAGCAGTTTGCACTGTTTCAGTGACAGAGAAGCATGTGCTGTCAGTTGAAATATAGCCTACTTTCTGAATACAGAGCACAATGCAAAGAAATCATCAGGGCCCAGCTTCTTTTTTTATATTTACATGGACTTTGTCGTTTGGTTATGGTTAAATGCATGGAAAACAACGACTAGTCGAGAGAAATATTATAAATGATAAAATAAATATAAATGTAATCTTATTATCCTATCCTATTTGTCAAAATCCAAAGAGATAACGTCTGAAAAACTGGGTCACAGTTCCTACTCCCCTTGAACTTGGCCCCAGCTCTATTAAAACCTCTCCTGGAAAGCCACATGACTCAGATTTCAGTCTGCCCATGGATTCAGACAGCAGGTTGTGTGTGTGTGTGTGTGTGTGTGTGTGTGTGTGTGTGTGTGTGTTTACATGAACAATAATCCAAATATTGACCATTGCACTGTGCACTATGAACTCTGATCAGTGCTCTTGGAGTATTACAGCTACCTACAGACAAAGTTTCACAAAGTTTCAGTGATCTGAATGGTCGTTCGAGGGGAAATAAATCTCGACACCATCCTACAGCACATATAGCCCCGCCCACCTTTCCCCTCCTCTCTTCCTATGCAATATATCCATCATTCATTCATAAATTCTGAAAACTCCTCTTTAGTTAATTGCCTGGGAAATTTAATTTCAAACGAAAGCTTTTAAAAGAGAAACATATAATTGAGTTGCTGGAATCTCTCTGCCCCCTCCTCGTCCAGGGGGATGTGCGCCGGGACCGACCGCCGCTCTACGTGGTGTCAGGGAGTCACACACGCCCATGTTTAAAGCAGAGTCGAGCCAGGCAGGCAGTGTTACGTAAAGCTTCCCCCTGCACAGGCTTACTGCACCAGACGCTGTGTCCTTGCCTGGGCTGCTTCAAGGTTCCCAAAAGGACAGGCTGCTAAGAAGGACGGGCCCCTGTGATAGGCTGGCTGGGAGGGAGCGCTGTGCTGAGACTGCGCCTGTCTGCCTGCCACGGCCTTGGACTTTGAATTCTCCGCCAGACAGGCTCATGCATCAATCCCTCAGCTTACAAAGACAAGCCACTAACCTTCACAAGGCCAGGGACTCGTCAGGAATGAGTGGCATTTTCACTTAGCCCGGACAGATTCTCTCTCGCCCAGATCGAAGCTCTGTTCTCAATCCTTCCATAACCTGGTTAAAATAAGACGGTTGAGTAACACTCCTCTTACTCTGCAAAACTCTCCTGGTGTTTGTAGCATCCTCGTTAGTCACTGTGACTCATTGTGATGAACCTTCAGGCTCCCATCTCTGCTCTTTAAGAGCGACCCCAATGACCAGACGACACAGACAAATACAAGTAGCTTTATGCATTAGCACCAACTAGTAAATACCCAATATGTAGAAAAAAATGTAGAAAAGAAACTATCAAATTATGTTGTTCTGTAGGTTTTGACATCTATTCTTCTCATCCTAAAGGCCATTTATTACTCTGAAGATATTTGCATCTTATTATTGTGATTTCACATTGAATGTAAACATAAACAACCAGACATGTACATTGGTAATACATTTCTTGTTTTCACAAAGCAGGTCATCTGGTGAACGTGTTATTCAGAGGTGTCTGTTCCGCTCTTATTTACAGTGCACCCACACACTAGATTCCATGCACTGACCTTCTCCCTTTCTGACTGGCAGTGCAGCAGAAGCCACAAACAAAGTAGAATCCTTCTGCTGCACCTCCACAGCCTGAGGACATCGTCTTTACCTCAGGAGCACGGAGGGAAAGTCAACTCTGCTCTGCTTCTCTGTTGTGACCACAACAACCAACCCAAGGAGACCGTCAGGTCAACTCACATCTCCCTGTAGGTCTCGGCTGCTTCGAACCAGAACACAGGATGGCCTTTATGTCCAAATATCAGCAGGAGTAAGGTAAAAGACAGTACCACTACCATGCATATTATATCTGGCCTTTGTGTGTAACAGAACAATGTAACAGTGTTGTGCACTCTGGTTGCCCATGTTTCATTGATCGACACAGTTGAGTTCCACAAATGTAATGGGGCACTGTGTTATTGTGAGGGTGACATGCGTAATTTATCTGCGCTGCATCTCTTGCTTCTCTTTGTACATCGTTTTGGGAGAGAATTCAGCAAAAGATAAATAATTCACCCAAGTCACAAGAAATAACAATCAATGTGTGTGGATAATAGAGGCCCTATGGGTGTACCAATGCCATGGGATTGAGGGAATAGGGGAAGGTGACAGAGGCACCAGGCAGCCAGGGCAAGTAAGTCTGCTCCAACCTCCATCTTTTTATTCCATCCTGCCTGCCTCCAGAAACCACAGAAATAAAGGTGTGTGGGGCCCTAGAACTTCCACATAGCGGGGAACGCACAGGGAATCACGGCATCCAGACAAACAAAGAATTCAACTAAGTTAAAAAATATGAAAATATTTTTCTATGATTAGAATACTGTCACATAATAATAATAATAATAATAATAATAATAATAATAATAATAATAATATTATAATAATTACAAGCACATTTCACTTACTCAAAAATGCACCCAATATGAAATTAAACTTGCGATCTCTGCAGAATGTGGTTGTCAACCGAAGGAGGCCAGCACACGCCTCTTTATTATATCATTCAAACGTGATGGTTGTGTCTGTATCACTCACTTACCCCAATGCATATGACTAGGTGTGCTATACATTTATGTCAATTCTCCAGAGGAAATTTTTACTTTGTCTTTATACTCGTTTAGTTTTCTAGACTTAAGTCAGTGTTATTTTTACTGTTATTTATATGTTCATAGGTAAAAATAAGTCACAAATACCTGTGCACATTTGGTGAAATAGTCTTGTCTACATTTCAGGAAAGAATTGTTTCACTCATATTAAAAGTAATACAATGTAGCCTGTCACTGGTTCTCAAACCTCTCCTGGGGACCCACAGCCACGCCAGATATTCGATGTATCACAGAGCTAGCACACCTGAATAAACTTGTTAACTAATTATCAAGTGCTTACCAGCGTGAATTAGGTGAGCTAGTTCAGGGCTAAAACAAAACTGTGAGACAGCTGTGGGTCCCCAGGATAGGTTTGAGAACCACTGGTTTATGGCACAATGCACATGCAAACTGTATGTTACAGCAGCAATTCTATATAATAGGTTTCAGGAATCCAAATGTAACATTGTCCAAATTGCCATTTGGTTGCAGTGAGATGCAGTTGTGAGTGGATGAAAAAACAAAAGCTGATATGTTTCTCAACCCGGGGTACTAGGACCATTGGTGGTACAGTAACTAGAAAGTTTGGGAACCACTGGCCTAGGGTGTTTAGAAGTGTGAGATTAAAAATGGAATCACAAATAAATTGAAAACAATGTCAACAGGATTGGCTAAAAAATATAATGGATTTCACAGGGCCCTACCTGTGATCATTTATTTTAGTAGATAGACTAGGACAGTTGGTGATGGTGTCAAAGCATATTACTGAATTCAACATCTATTCCTATCGTAACATCAATACAAACAAATACAACCGTTTCACTCAAGCAAAATATTTAAATATGATAAACCATTGTACAGAGTTAACAGGTTAGTTATTGCAAGATTAACTTTCTGATTCCTTCTACAACATATTATAAATGCCATGCTTGACTACAAACACTTTTCTAAGGCCTATACAGAGCTATCATGGACACACCTGACGTCTGTCGTATCTGTAATTTACAGGATGCAGATTGTTGACAAATGATCTTACACCATCCAGACACGAGACACTGTTTCAGAGGCTCAGTATTCATGAAAATGAAAACAACCTGAGTACAAATTCTCACAGGCATACATTAATGCACACATACACACAATGAATCTCACAGTACAGGCCTACACATTCACTCTCACAGAATTGGCCTACAGAAACATTCTTTACAATTGCAAATTTCCCTGACCCTTAATACAACAATAACAAAAACAGACTTTTATTTTGGCATTTCAATGAAGGCTACAATTCCGCATATGTGCTGTGTTAACTGGAACATCATTGGAACAAGAAAGAGCCTTTATCAGTCCGACCAGGGTTCACAGTCCAGCCTTGTGAGCTTTCAGCAGACCTAACACAATTTGCATATTCATCATTTAAATATCCCCTGATTCCGAGGATGGATACTGCACATCAATCAGCATCATTAGATCCACCAATCCACAGCAACATCACACATTGTGTAAAGTACAGTACATTAGCACAGTGGAGGAGGAGGGTGGTTGGCATATGCACCAGATTATTCAAGAGCAAGGTAAAGTTAAATGTTAAGGTTTTAGTTATCTATGGCTCCAGTATAGTATAGAGGACACAGCTACCCTTGAACATCCAGTACAAGATCAGGTCAAATAATTAAGCAGCTTAAACACTTTACAAAAGGAGGGCTAAAAGCCAGACCCCAAGACAGGCAAAGTATTTAGACTTTCAAAAGTCAGACAAGTTCACTTCAGCAAAGCTTAGGCCTTCAGTCGACTAATCCACCCAAGTTTACTGTAAGTGTGGGCCTAGTTCAAATATGAATGTGCTGATGTGTTACAAAGCCTGAAAAGGAAACAGGTTTTGTTTTGGAGGGACATTTTTGCCAGGGTGGCTAAGCACACCTGAACTAACATTGTGGTCGTGCCCTCTCGCTCCTCTGTGACTAAACCAACCAACCTTCAGCCCCTGACCTTTTTCCTTTCCACTGATCCTATGGTCAAATGAAGCAAGATGGAATCTTGTGATGATTAATCCAAACAATAGAATAGTTCCAATCCAGTCTGCACTGCTCTTAGTTTATAAAGACAGACTTACAAATGACTATAACACAATAAAGATGAAAGCTCAATCACAATGTAAATAAAGCAGTAGTAGTCAGGACACCAGTTCTTTCTATGTAGAAATCCACAAGGCAATTTTACTGGTTTATGAAGTCAATATGTAATACTGAAATTTAGTGAGTAGCTAAAGCATATTATTCCAGACATTGTTCCATGCCTCAAATATTCCAATGCTGAAAACATTTGAGGCATGCAATGCCAAACATTTTCTTCCCTTTGACAAGGAACAAGGAAGCAGAAAAAAGACATTGAGAATTATCATCAATTGTGAATTAAGATCAATTGTGAAACAATCACACATTTAAAATCCTGAACTACACCTAATAAAAAAACAGAAATTATGACTAATTTGGACAAAATGGAGTGGCCTGTGAAAGCTCAAAGTTGATGTTGACAGTCTATTTCTGTATCAATAGGCGGAGGTTACACTTATAACTACTTAGCACTCGCCCTATGCAGTATTCCTGATTTTAATGCAGGTTGAACCGAACAGAAAGGTAGGCCTATCAGAGAACTATGATTCAGTGTCATTTATACGTATTAAGGCCTACTGCAGCGAGGACAGTGCAACAATTGTAGTACTGTAACAACAAACACAATTGAACAGTGTAACAACACTGTAACCACAACGTAGCAATTTGACACAATTAAGAAATAACAAATTAGGCAACACGAAGAAGAGTAATAAGAATCTGATACATTGGCGAATATTATGGAAAATGTAGCCTTTTAAATTTGTGGGTTTTTTTGGGGGGTAGGGGGTTAAAGGTAATAATCTTGAAAAGGCTATGATGTATCGTTGATGCCATTTAACAAAATGGAAACGACACTACCACAGCACTGGCTGATTTATTCCGACTTCTTTACGCAGCGTTTTCGAGAGGCTATCAGTCGAACTCGCCCAGAGACGCGGGCTTGAGACAATCATTCAACCCTCGAAAACATGCCATAAACACGTTAGATCGGTGACACACACCCAGTTTGTGCCCTCACATATCCTACAGACTGACTCATAAGCATTTCACCTCCTATTCTGTACAGTAGGCCTCCATTTATCTCGGCACGTACCTGCTTGGGTTTGTCTACCCCTCTGGCTGGCAGTGGACCCCACTCAACCGAAAAGGCGCATCATTTTTCGACAGGAGGAAATCCTTCGGATAGTCTCAGTGAAAACGTCGCATTTCTCAAACGCGAGGGAATTATTGTTAAGAAATGTATATAAAATGGAATGATTATTCCAAAGCATCTCAGATTAGCATCGAAATGATCAGGCTGCTATAGTTGAGTCTGACGGAATTGTTTATTCTCGGAATCCCCGTGTGCTCTCGAGAACTCAGCAGAGGCGACACTCCTCCTCTCAGCTGCTAACACTCGCCTTAAAGGAGCAGTGGCTTTACATTGCAGATCACACTGAAATGCTCCTGGTTTGTTCCAGCGTTAAAGTGTGATATATTTTAGCAGGATTTTAAATTTAACAACATTGACACCAACAGCTATATATAAAATGTGTGTACATGTATATACATGTGTGTATATGTTGAAACAACGGGTTCCAAAAGAACCCATTAAGAACTCTTCTTGGTTACGTATATATAATCCTTTCCACTGAGGATTCTTCATGGAACCCAAAAAGGTTATACTTGGAACCAAAAAAAGGATATTCTGGAAACCATAGGACCACTAAAGCCATATGTGTTCTGTTGAAGAAACCTTTGTGTTTGTTTCTTTAAACCAACTGCACACACTGCACCGATTTTAGGGCTTATGCTTGCTTAGTGTCCAGTTTATCTCAGATCGCCAACTCCCCATATTCTGTTTTTTTAAATATATTTTGTTAATGATGGAATCGTTAGAATCATAGGTTAGGTATACAGGCACATAGGGGGAGACAGAGACGAAGGGCACAGACAGCAGCTGATCTGGGGCTCAAACCCCTGTTGCCGGGGTGCACCTGTGTTCAAGAGTCGGGAGCTTAAGATCGCTACACCAAGCTCTGGCACAACCCCGTGCTGTGTTTTGTGGACCACCCACTGTTACCAATTCCTCTGTAGGCATTACCAGCAGAATCCATAAGCCAGTTGCTACCCCTGAAAGGTATAATTGCTCTTGGATCTGAGCACCGACTGTATGTGTATTTGCAGCTAATGGTACACTAACTGAAACAGTCCTTCAAGTGGGCGGGGTTATTCGTTTATTTTTATAGGCACAACTGTAGAAAGCAGAGGTTAGGCGGACAGGTATGTAGAAGGCAACAGATAGGAAGCACAGAGTTAGACGAGCTGCGACTCAAACACCTGTCGCTAGGGGACATGTGTGCTCTGGAGTCTGGAGCTAAGACCACTACACAAAACAGTCACAAATATGATACTTTTAATAAAAAATAAAACGTTTGAATGCCACCACCAAATGGAGTTGTAATGGTAACTGTTTATAGAATAAACATTTTCAAACTATCGGCTATTGTTTACTCAATAGTGTTAGCATATCCCGTTAACGTTACACATTTCTTAACTTGAGAGCAAACAGGTTGTTTAGCATTGGGTACTTACCAGAAAACCAAGCTCATGCTGAGCAACTATATTGTTTACTTTACTAAAAGCTACAACTAAAAAGAAAACATGAATGAAGACAAATGTTTTTTTCCTTAATGTAACCTAAACATAGCAAGCTTCTGCAATTCTGCAAAATGAAATTTTAAAAGAAAGTATACTATATGCTCTAAATCACTCTGGATGAGAGCATCAGCAGTGTAATATCTGGAAAGTTTTCAATTACAACAGAGTATGCATGTCATAACTTTTGGCAAGTATATTTGGTTTATAACAGTAAATAAGTAAATATGTTTTGTAAATACCCAAAATATGTTGACATAATACCATTTGCAAATTAGTTAGTGAACATCTGAATTACACACAATAGTAATTCATTATATTGTAGACACCTCAGTTCTAATTGTAAGAAACAGGTGAATTGTGTTGTTGACATACAAATCTGGCATTTACAAAATTGTATGACAATGATTGGTCCAATGTGGGCGCTAAGTCATCAAGAGAAATTCATTATTCTCAAGTGATACTTCAGTTCGCTCCATGGGTGGGGGGCGCTGCATAATTTGTGGGGGACGACAGGTTTACTGTTGCCTTGTTTCTAGTGACATGTCGTGATAATCTCTGTGGTATGCTATCAGTGTGATGGCCCACAGACAAGTCTTCCATCTCATCTGGCCTTGAACAAAATGTCTCAGAGGACCTGGGGAACATCTCTGTGTTCTCTCATGAATAAACACAACAACATAACATAACCTACTTCTCTTCTGCTGTGCCTCTTCCAGAGACACTCTTTGTTTCCAGGAGGTTGAGGATACAGAGCTGTAGGGGGGAGTTTGTTCCTGCCACACTGATTTTTACTATGTTTTTCATTTTGGGTAGATTTTTAACAGGATACATACGTACAGTACTGTGCAAAATCTTAGGTACCCTATATATTGTTTGACTCAAATCTAGTTGTAATGATTCAGTTGTTGTGTTCTGCAGTAGAAACAGCAATTTATGTATCACCAAACCTTTTCTGCTATAAAATGCACTGCTAGAGAAGAGAGAATTGTACTTTCGTTAAAGACAGTGGCATTCTGTAATAGACCGCAGTTCAGATCCAAACCTGATTTATTTTAGGTGTATCGGGCAGTGCATGGTGACACAATGACAACAAACAGGTTGGCTAATGATCAATGACATAATGCGCTGATAGAACCAACCTGATTAACTGAAACAAGAATTGGTGTAGAAGGAATAAAACTGGGTGGAGGAGAGTCAAACTAAAATGTGATGGTGTGACACGTGACTTTTTTGTGTAGTTATGTTTTTTACTGTTTTCTGCTCTTTACAGTATACGTTTCATTTTTACAACTTCAAGTTTAATAGTTTTGAAAGCATCTTCCTTTTATAGATGCCTTTCTTACAAGTGCTTAAAACTTGCACAGTACTTGACATATCGGTAAATATGTTACATTCATGTACATACATACACAACCATGTGCAAACACACACAAAGCTTCAGCATTGGTTAACCAATGGATATCTTGCCTATAGTGTAACCTTGCTATATTGGTTAAAAAGTATTTTATTTTAAAAAAAAGAGTTTAAAAAAACAGAACTGACACTTAACATGACATAACAATACTTTACAAGGTCATGTCCCACCTTTAAATTGCATTTTACAGTGTAAGTAAGGATAATATAGGAATCATAGATTAAAGTTCAGTCCAAATTGGCACTCATATCAACCATGTATTCCTTCTGTTTATAGCTTTTTATTGTTACTGTCTGGATGGATACTACACATGAAAACAGGCTTAACTTTGAGAATATTTTCTAAAAACGATGTATGGTATTTATTGTTGTGAAACAAATTATACACTATACATCTAACATCTACTTTCTGACCACTAAGAGATCAGCCTATAGGTTAGAGGAGCAAACTGTCTCAGCAATTTAAACGCTATCTACCCTTTTAACCTTTGAACTTAAGTGAACTTTCATCTTTGAACTTTGACCTCAATGTCACATGAATGGAGATACAATATCCGCCCTTTCATTGCTCCCCCTACCAGAACTCCCCTGACCTCTGCCCCTATGCTTTTCACAGAAATGCAGTTCACAGAACTTTCACCTTTGACCTTAGGGGAAGGACAGCCTGTGGCTGTTTTTGTGGCTGTATTAAGAAATCTGTGTGTGACACAGTAATATTGAAAAGTATCACACACACGTCACATGTCACATCTGTGGAACTGGTGAGACTAAAGTTCATAAGGGTAACCACGACCATGACGTTAGTAGAAGTCTGGTGATTCTGGTGAACAACAAAAGAAAGAAAAGAGAGAGCATGTCATCTTTAACAGGCTCGTTAACAAGTCATGTAAGAGCCATTTGTAAATACACCCTGGTGTTTAACAGGACTCACTAGTTGTTAACACACAAGATGGCTTATTCTACAGTATTTTGCAGACTGAAAAAAGTAGTTGTTTTGGATTTTGTAACAGGACACCAAAGTAAGCTTATAGTAGTAGAAAGCAATACATGAAAGAAGAATAGCTATTGTGAAGCATAACAATAATTTGAACAAAAAATATTTAAATAATGGAAATTAGACAAGATAATTGTTATCCTTGTGTATAATTGCATGCCTAGCAACTAAATAAGCATTGAGGCAAAACTGTACACACTGTATTGCCACACGAACCAAATCAATATTTTTTTTATGAAATATAGAGAGCACCATAATTCATTGGGCAGTGGCAATTTTTTTGTTATTTTGGCTGTGTACTGTAGCACTTTGAGTTTGAAAGCATACAATGACAATGAGGTTGAAATGCAGACTGTCAGCTTTAATTTGAGGGTATATTCATACATATTCGATGAACCGTTCAGAAATGACAGTACCTTTTGTACATGGTCCCCCCATTTTCAGGCACCAAAAATCATTGGACAGTTTATCATAATCAACTTTCAACTTTATTGTCACATAATTACAAGTATACACAAGTAATCAGTGAAATTAGCCATCAACCCGTCCAAACACAACATCACCGGGTAGACAGGACAGGAAGACAGGAATTAGAAAAACAATACAGCATTACATGAGGAAAGATGAGGAAAAAAAAAAAAGAGAGCCCCATATTATGCCCCTTCAGGGGTACAGTGTGGTAACCTGAAAAAAAACACCTCGGCAGTTTAGCACATTTAAGTACACACTCTGAACAGGACTAGCAACAGGGGTGGTGGGGAGCGGGAAAAAGGGCAATGAGGGAAAATGTAATGTAATGTAGAATAAAGTAATAATTGTCAATATTTGGTTGAATTTCCTTTGCATGCAATGACTGCTTGAAGTCTGTGATGCATTGATATCACCAGACGCTGGATATATTCCCTGGTGATGCTCTGCCAGGCCTGTACTGCAGCCATCTTTGATGCAAATAAGCTGGCATTGAAAACATTCAGAAATTATGAAAATCTGTAATCAATCAGGAACATTGCAAAAACCCTGGCATACCCAAGTTAACAGTTTGGTTCATCATTAACAAAAAAACAACCGATTGCCTCAACTATTCCAAAAGACCCGGTAGACCGGGGAAGACCACTGTAGTGGATGACTGGAGAATACTCTCTATAGTAAAGAAAAACCCCTGACAACAGCCCAACAGATCAAAAACACTCCTAGATGCAAGTGTAGATGTCCCAAAAAAATCCATCCAGAAATAAAAAATCCAACTGACTGCCCAGTTCCCCAAATGGCTAATTTATGCCATTTCATTCCAGCAGAACATTTCAATGTAGAAAAAGGAGATGGGGAAAGTGTATGAATCGAACATTAAGGGTCTGTAGTTCTCAAAAGCCGGTCTCCAGGAATCAGTAGTGCAAATAAAGACGAGTTTAGCTTCAGATGCCTAATTGTCTCTGAGGAAAGAGACAAAGTGTCAGCAGAAATTAACCCATGACCTTTAACCTCTACTCTGCAGTTCATACGGAAGGTCTCTTAATGTTTGAAGGGAAGAGAGGGTTTTTGGATGCGGCAGACAGGTGCAAACTGGGATAAGGTTGGTCGGAATTCACACCATACTGTAACCTCTGGACTGAGATTAGTAAAGTGTTCTATGTATGAAAATATAATAGATACATTTGTATTTCATCTTTTGAAGAAGATGTAGCATGTCTGAGTATAAAAGTTTTGTATATACCATAGTGTTTCAGTTTTTGTTATAGAATTTACAAATGTTGACCTACCTCAATTTCTCTTTTGTAGCGCCAAGCTGTCCAATAAAGTTTAGCATTGACAAGAATTTAAGTTGTTTTTTTATTTCACCTTTATTTAACCAGGTTAATCGATTGAGTACGAGTTCTCATTTGCAATCGCGACCTGGCCAAGATAAGGTGCAAGGCGACATTAAGTTACACAAAGTACAAACATTTAGGTATATAGTTACTTCACACATATATGAAGGTTAGATAAAAAGATACTGTACATTCGGTGCAAATATGGTCTAAAGTAGAAAGGTAGATTATTGGAATGTAAAGTGGCAGTAAAAGATAAATAACACTAGGATAGATAACATGATGAATATGGCTGAAAATGGTAATGTGCAAATTACACAAAGACAGCTGCGGTTGATTATGTACAATATGCGTTAAGGATGGGCATACATATGCAATGAATACGCTAGGGCATAAACGGGCAAAGAGAGAGGGTAGAGTCATCATGTGTAGCGGTCAGTCAGGAGATTTGAAAGTAATGCCTTAAAAGTAGTGATGGGGACGGTGGACTCGAGGTTTAGGGATTTTTGTAAATTGTTCCAATCATTAGCAGCAGAGAATTGGAAGGAGCAGGCTTTTGTAGCTACTAGGGAAATATACCTGCTCGAGCGCAGGTTAAGAGTGGGTGATGCTATGGATATTAATGAGCTTAGGTAAGGTGGTGTTTTGCCTAGTATGGACGTGTACCAAGGGCCATCCAACTAGTGAGTAGAGGTTGCAGTGGTGGGTGTTGTATGGGGCATTGGTAACAAAACGGATGGCACTGTGGTATACTGTACTACATCCAGTTTCTTGAGAAGAGAGTTTGAAGCAGTTCTGAAGACAACATCACCGAAGTCATTTTCACAAGGGCTTGTTTGGCAGAAGGGGTGAATGAGGCCTTGTTGCGGACTAGGAAGCCAATCCTAGACTTGATCTTGAACATTTGGTTTTACCAGAGTTTAAGAACAGTTCTAGTCCACGGAAAGTTTTCCAGTTTTATGTCGTCAAAACTCTTTTGGAGGATTTCTAACACAGTTTCCAACGTAGGGCTAGATGTATATACAATGGTGTCATCTGCATAGAGATGGATAACAGAGTTACCTGCAGCAAGAGCGACATCATTGATGTATACAGAAAATAGAGTCGGCCCGAGGATCGAAACCTGAAGCACCCCCATAGAGACAGCCAGAGTTCCTGACAGGAAGCCCTCCCGCCTAACACACTAAAACCTATCTGAGAAGTTGTTAGTGAACCAGGTGAGGCACTCATTTGAGAGACCCAGTTCCTTGAGTCTGCCAATAAGGTTGCTATGATTGACAGATTTGAAAGCCTTGGCCAGGTCGATGAAGACAGCTGCACAATATTGTCTTTGATCGATGGCTGTTATGATGTAATTCAGAACCTTAAGTGTTGCTGAGGAGTACTCTCACAAATACACAGTTGTATGTATAAGTTTGGGCACCACTAGGAAAAACATATTTTTCACAATGAATTACAATGAATCTTTCTGTGAAGAGAAGTTGACCTGACCTCCCTACATAATGTAGTACCAGCCATGACACCCTTCTGGACAGTTGATACAGTATTACTATTTATTTGTATTTTTCATAGATAAAGATGTACAAATTAAATGCGCACACCATTTACAGCGACCTTGGGTTCATATCCGAGAAATTTCCAGGACAGTAATATGTTTCACCCATGCTTGCATAGAGAGAGTGACAGATTTTACATTGTCGGCAAAATACATGCTATTATATCATCGCATATGCATCTTTTTTGTGCTGTAGTAAAAACCTACAGGTCCATAGTGTGTACCTCAAACCACAATACGTACCATTCTGTTGTTTAGGCATACAGTCCCAGATAGCAAAGAGCTAGACTAGTATACATAATGTATATATATATATATATTAAAGAAAAAAGACAGACTTTTTATTATATACAATTTTTCAAAATCTACAATGCTGCACCAGCGGGCCACTCTGGGACGCTCTGCCATCGGCGGACAGTTTGTTAACCGATGAGCCAACCGCCTGGCAGACTGCCAGCTGTGCCGCCACTGGTCTGCCCGCAGCCTGCCAGCTCTCTGGTATCTGAGGTCGCACCCCTTGTGTTGTTTAAAAACACTATAATATGTGTGGACTAATCGTATATGTGTAACATTCCCCAGCTTCCTTTCACTGGAACTACAGCTTCCCTAGTCTTGACTGCTCAGAACTACATTTCCCATAACCCGGACTCAATCA
Organism: Umbra pygmaea; assembly: GCA_016801145.1. Taxonomy (NCBI): domain Eukaryota; kingdom Metazoa; phylum Chordata; class Actinopteri; order Esociformes; family Umbridae; genus Umbra; species Umbra pygmaea. The sequence goes on along the minus strand of JACXGM010005414.1, from coordinate 3,483 downwards.
CCCAGATTCAGTACACCTGCTCTCACTCAGGCTGTATATAAGCACACACACACTATTGCCTCTTTGTGAGGAAGAAGAAGATGATTGAAGCGCGCAGAAAATTAGTAGGGGAGCCGCACAGCAGACAGGAGCCGAACAAAGCTTTTCAAGGTTCACTGTTTAGAACGGCTACGAAGAATCCGACGGAATAGGTGATGTCTCATGCAAGGGGCATGGCGTCCTCGTGGGGTTCCAGGGCGGCGGAGTTGGCCACGGTGGAGTTTGCGGCCGAAGAGCTAGCGGAGATAATTGAGCTGGATAGGCTGGCACTGGAAAGGCAGACCAGGGAGAATGCCATGCTGGTGGCGAGTCGCGACGGCTGTGCCGGGGATGAGGTCGGCATGGAAGGAGCTCGGATGGGAGTGTGAGTGTAGCTGGAGTGGCGGTAGGGTTTGAGGAAGCACGGTATGTAAAGAGGAAAAAGAAGAGGGCACGGAAGAATGAGGGCGGTGAGAGTAGTTCGGGAGAGGGTGAAGGGCCGGCACTTGGTGGTGGGGAGCTGGTGTATAAGGTGATTGTGGAGTTTTTGGCCCCGACGGGAAAGCTGTTACACCCGGTGTCACTCACTAAGGCAATTAGGGAACAGGTTGGGGAGGTGGTGGATGCTAGGTGTTTGAGTGGGGGTAGGGTGCTTATTGTGGTGGGTAGTGTGGCTCAGATGGATAGGCTGCTGAAGCTGGAGGTGCTTAATGGGGGTAAGGTTAAGTGTATGGTGCCTGGGAGTGCGGTAAAGGTGAGAGGGGTGATCACGGGTGTTCCGGAGGATATTTCTATGGAGGAGTTAAGAGAGGTGGTGACGGGAGGGGGTGTGGTGGGTGCGAGACGGTTGGGCAGTAGGGCACTGGGGTTAGATAAGGTGAGTCCCACGGTGTTGTTGGAGTTTGGTGGGCCGTTGCCGAGTAGGGTGCACTTAGGGTGTCTTAGCTTTTTTGTGAGAGAATATGTGCCACCGCCGCTGAGGTGTTTTAACTGTCAGCGTATGGGGCATGTGGCGGCGGTGTGCAGGGGGCAGGGTAGGTGTGGTAGGTGTGGCGGTGCGCATGAGTATGGTAAGTGTGGGGTAGGGGCCGTGGTGAGGTGTTGTAATTGTGGTGGGGAGCACAGTGCTGCGTTTGGGGGGTGCGTGGTTCAGCAGAAGGCAGTGGAGGCACAGCGGGTCAAAATGGTAGATGGGGTCACGTATGCGGAAGCGGTGCGGAGAGTGGGGGGACTTGGGGTTGGTGTGCAGGTGGCGCAGGAGAGGGTTGTAGGCCCGGTGTTGGAGGACGGTGTGTGTGGTCGTAGTGTGGTGTAGTCGGAGAAGTGTAAGCATGAGTGTGTGGTGGGTAAGGATTCATTGGTGGTGGGAAGAGTTGAGTTTTTGGCGTTTTTGTGTAGTGTGGTAAATGTGTGTAGCCTGCTGAAGGGACGGAATGCGAGGATTGATGTTGTGGTAGGTGCTGCTAGGGAGTTTATGGGTGTCACTGATGTCACGGGGGAAATGGTGCACGAGTTGATGAAGGGGACGGGGGAGGGTAGGTAGTGGGGGGGGGTTATTCTCTAGGGTCGTGGAGTGGTGGGGTGGTGTTGACTTGGGTGGGCCGTGTCCGGCCTCACTCTCCGGTACTACTGTTGGTGGCGGTGTATGCACCTCTCGTAAGTACATTTTTGTCTTTCAACTGAGCATTTCTTCTTGGATTGTTATTCTGGCCTGACCCGTGCATTGTTATTTCAGTCTTGTGTTTTGGATTATCCTCAGTACTTTCGCCTGATCTGTTCCTGCCTTGTTTTTTGACTGCTACCTGAGAGAATAAACATTACTGTTCTTTTACCCTGGGAGTGATCGTTTCAATATGTAGCTAATATCTGCTGTTTTTACTTTTTTTTTTATTTTGCGATTAAATAATTGTTTTTATACTTTTCACATTTACTTAAGTTGAATGATCACAATACATATTCATCTTTGAATAGTTTTTTTTCACATGCGTTTTTGTACAGCAAGTGGCTGACGTTGTCTGTATCAATATTTATGGAGCTCATTATACATTTTGCTTAACATTGCCAAATAATAATGGTGGGCTAATTGCCACTGTATATGTGCTAGGTATAAATTTAGCTCATATCACAAAAATACACAAAAGATTAGTAGGACATTTAAGATTTTCTATGTTGAACTAATTTCAGTGAAGATAATATTGGAAGCTTTAAGAATCATTGATGCATATCAATTCATATACTATGCATACTGTAGTATGCCAGATTAAAATTAGTATGTCCCACACCATAGTAAGGCAAAAGTAGTATGCCAAATGTCCCCAGATAGTCTACTACATCTGGTGGATTTTTAAGTATGCAGTTGTGCATAATTTTTAGGGTAAATTTTGCAGAACTGCCTGCGCAAAGAAAAGAGGGGAGTATTCTCCTAACTATCTACCTGGGGAACGTTTACGTGCAGCTTGCTAGCACGTTAGTTAAACCCTAACAGGGACTGTCTACTTGTCTTTAGGATTTTTGCCTGCCATTGCTTGGTTTGCTCTTTGCTGGCTGCTTGTGTATGTTTAACTGTTCCAAAATAATTTTTACGCATGAAGTTTACATTGACTAGCTCATCTAGCTATCTATCCATAACATATCAATCCAAATTTTAGCTGATGATGAAATATTACATTTGTAAAATACTCAATTAAATGTTGTACTATTGAGTAGTAGTCTTCAACAAAAATAATACGATTTTCCCCTCACAGTACACATTTATGGAGGGGAAAATACCAAATTAAACCTGCCCTACATAACTTTTTGAAAACTACAAACAAATACAAAAATAACATAATTGAAAACATCAAGTTACATAATACAAGCAACAAATGCATGTTATGGACAAAATAATAATGTGTATTTTCAGAAATTATATTGTCCCTGTATTATTCCTGTGTTCAAATGTGTACCATTTATATAATTTCTTTGTAACAATCTACTTAAAATTTGGACTGACAGGACAAATTAATGGAAAATTACATAGTGCCGCTTTGAAAGATTAATATAAAGATCTCCATTGCAGGGCTTCCAATTTAAGCATGTGAGTGGTGTGTTCAAACGTGTAGGAGGTTCCTGCGATTTAGCTAACTTTTCTACATTTTCAGGTAGCATTCTAATTTCTACAATTGCACATTTTATTTATATTAAATTTTCTAGTTTTTAACTTACCTTTGCCGTTATGTTTGGCGGCTCCCTGGAACTTAGAGCAACTATATTATATCACGTCATTGACGGTCGACAAAAAGAAACGTCCCGTGTCTTCAAATTAAATTACAAATTTCTCTGGATTTGAAAGTTGGTGGAAACATTTAGGATAATGTAAGTACACAACTAAGAAATATATATAATATATGTATAGTGATGTTTTCTTTCAATGCAAAGTATGTATTTTGTTATTGTTTTGATTGATATTACATATTGTACCTTTAA
>JACXGM010005413.1:0-35204 GCA_016801145.1 Umbra pygmaea | reverse complement strand
CGAATCACGACCGTTGGAAATCCCACGACGATGGCTCTGTAGATTTGAAATTTACAGCAATATTCTGTAAACTTGAGTCAAACCACCACGTGACCCCAGAATGCATTGCAGTTTACAGTAAAATTCTGTATTATTAAAAAACAGCCAGCTGCTGTAAAATAATGCTGTAATTTTTACAGCAATTCGTTACAGTGTACACCTCATCACAAGCTGCTGCTGCTAGCGTCAGCAGGTTTCTGGAGGCGTCTGGTAAATATTGAGGACGAGGAGCTGCTCCGGTTCTGCTTTCCCCCCCGGGCCTTTTCTGTTGTCAGTGTGGCGACAGGTGTCGTATCCAGGGAGGACGTGATAAATGAATCTGTTTTTGTCTGAAGCAGAAATAAAGCACGCCCTAAAGGATAACAAACAGTCGTCCCGGCCGTCACAAATCTGATTAATCAAACCGCAAATGGCCCACTCTAGAGGCTGCTGAAATATAGGCGGCCACCATTTATTGAACAACCATCTGAGTACACACAATGATATAAGCATGGCTAGGTTTAGCCTCCTATCAACTGTGTACCAGGATGTAGATTGTGTTGGGTGCAATGATTTACTTTTCACTCCTATGCAGCGCTCAGAATGTGGATCTGAATGTGATTGGCAGTTACTTATTGTTTCAATGTCTCGCATGCAAATTGAAGATCATTTAATTAAGGCGATAGGACACTTCTCATCCGCCTCGTTTCTTTCTACTGTTTGTGTTGACATTTATTGTAATGCTGTGTAATGATGTCACTTAGCCTCATTATGTGGCTGTTGTGCCATTAGCCATGTTAATGTATGAATTAATGATGCTGAGAGTGGATGGAAGCAATGTTCTGGGCATGGTGAAAGGATGCCTCAACGTGCACCTGCCATCCCCTGAGGCACTCATTAGAACCACAGCAAGGGCTAGCCATACACAGCTCTTACACATGCACAGCTCTTACACATGCACAGCTCTTACACATGCACAGCTCTTACACATGCACAGCTCTTACACATGCACAGCTCTTACACATGCACAGCTCTTACACATGCACAGCTCTTACACATGCACAGCTCTTACACATACAGTATATAGCTCTTACACATACACAGCTCTTACACATACAGTGTATAACTCTTACACATACAGTATATAGCTCTTACACATATACAGGTCTTGCGCGTAAGAGCTGTGTGCGCGTAAGACCTGTATATGTGTAAGAGCTATATACTGTATACGTGTAAGAGCTATACAGTATATAGCTCTTACACATATACAGGTCTTACGCGCACACAGGTCTTACGCGCACACAGGTCTTACGCGCACACAGCTCTTACGCGCACACAGCTCTTACGCGCACACAGCTCTTACGCGCACACAGCTCTTACGCGCACACAGCTCTTACGCGCACACAGCTCTTTCAGGCACACAGCTCTTTCAGGCACACAGCTCTTTCAGGCACACAGCTCTTTCAGGCACACAGCTCTTTCAGGCACACATCTCTTACACATACCCTACTCTAACACATACACAGCTCTTACACATACCCTACTCTTACAAATACACAGCTCTTACACATGCATACAGTAGCTCCAACACATGCACAGTGGGTATATGTACACATACACAGCTCTTATCTTTACACACAGTGCTTAAACATAGTTCTTACACATACACAGATCTTACAATACACAATGTTTTACACGTACTGTAACAGTGAGACTAGAGAAAAAACCTGTGCACAGTGTATATAATGTGTCCAACTGCTTTTTGTTCATACCTTGTGAACTTATCGACTTAATATATGTGATCTGTGATGTGATCACTCTGCTGTTCCTTCAAATATTCAGGTTCCCTTATTTTTTGGTACTGATACTGTCACGTCAAAGTTTCAGTGATGTGGTCTTTAGCTAGCCTGGAAAAATCCAGATCCAAATCCGGAGGAGATATGGGTCGGGGATCTAGTAATGAAAATGACCCAGCTCGAGGGGCGGCACCAAGTATGCATTTGAAAATCTCACTGTACGCAATTGGATATAACTACGACCTATCACCAGTGGTTTTTCGCTAAGCACCTATGGCGGAGCTAACTGCTAGATTAAACTCTTGCAAAAACAGCAAAAACGTCCTTCCTAAAAAGAAACAATTCGAGCACCGTCTTCTGTCCCTCTTTTAGACAAAAAGCCAAGTCTAACTCGTTCATTGTAGTGGCCAAAGCCGTTTTAAACAACTGGTGTTATTGTGATCTTACAATGTTTACTAATGACTTCGAGGTCGCACCGCTGTCGTCATCTGTTTAACACCCTTCTGGCACGCCTATATCAGATACACCGATGTGATTGGTGCAGTTCGGCTACAAGGGCATAGTTAATGAGCAGAATTAATCGGTGCCAGAGTAACTTGCTGAGCAAATTCAAACTGTGCTCTCGCGAGAACTCTAGATTTCCAGGGTAGTCTTTAGCATGATCTCCCAATTATCTTCCGTAGCATTGGGCTAATCTCCAGCTCTTTGGAGTGGTAAAAGATGATGTGAAATGTGTGAAAGCAGCATACTCCATGTGCTCAGTGGATTGTGGGGTTGCGCTAATGACTTAACAGGCCCTCTGATAGGAGATGTCTCTAAGTGTCCTCTCTCTAAACAGTTTACGTGCGAAGGAGAGAAATGATCATTACTGTATGTGGGTGCTTTAAATAAATTGCCTTTGAATTGAGATTGAGTTTGTTTCTTTGATGCTTTGTTTGCTTTTGTGTGTTGTTTTTGGTTTTTGAAGTTTTTGTCACTACAGTACTGTATACTGTACAGTCCTGTGCAAAGGTCTTAGGCATCCTAGATCCAACACACAATACCATCAGGCAGGTGTCTGATCGGTCACAACTTCATTCTCTAGCAGGACAATGACCCCAAACACTCCAGAGTGCTGATTTCAACACCATTGCCACTGGGAATACCTGAGAAGGGGACCAGTCTATACAAGATCTGTAGCTAGTTCTCCACGATACTTTTTTATCATAAAACTGCAATACAGTGTACCAAAGACAATTTTTGAAGTTTTAAAGGCAAAGTGTGATGACAAATGTCACATTTTACAGCTCTTTTTTGTATTTGTTTTATATTTAGGACATTTTTTATTTATTTTTGAAAGCATCTTTAATCTTACAGATTTTGTTTTTACTTACATTTTTCACAGTAGTGTATAGTGTCCTCTGAAATGATTGCCACTTGGTAAAGATAAGTGTTGTTGTTTATCTGCTCAATATATGACTTAAAAGAGACATCTCTTCTTTAGTTGAGATAATGATGTTCAAAGAACAGAAGAATGCCTTTGCTGTCATCTCCACATAAATGTCATCGCCTGGAGTTTGCTAACCACCTTTGTAACCAGATTATATAATCAGATGTATTCTCTTGATGAGAGAAGAGGCTTTCTTCTAACAAGATGTCCAAATAGCTAGTTTCCCTGAATGGAATGATGTCTATTTGTAGTTTTGTGGACTTTGCAACCTCCAGTTTCTACGAACAAATCTCTAATTGTGAATCTTGGAGAATGTTTGACCACTTTACCAATCCTCTTCATTGCTGGGGGAATTGATACAAGGATCAGGTTCAGCTCAGCTTCGGTTCAGTTATATATTGGAGATTATTGGGTATTTTTAGGCAAGCGTGTCATTTATAAAGATCAACAACCTGTTTAATTTTGGGTTTCGAATGTTGAAAGACAAATTAGGGTGTTTTGTTTTCTCATATTGATATTAAATTAAGTTCCTAATGAAATTGATGAAAATGCATTATATTTACATTTAGCAGATGCTCTTATCCAGAGCAACTTAGTGAATCACACCAGCAACCTTCTCGAGTTTGACTCCCGAACCAGTGTAAGACCAAGGTGATTCACATTTTGAATAGGCGTTTACTGCTCATCTTAACCAGGGTATATAATAATTCTCAATCCGCCATCCCTTGTATGTCAAACTCATTGTGTCCCAGTTTCTGTCTCTTCACCTCTGCAGTCCTGTCATTCTTTACATTCGACTCCTTTCCATCCACCCTCATCGTCCGTGTGTCCCAGAGTGCTGTGACACGCCACACAGAGGGTCCCTGCTAGTTTCTCACATTAGTAACCATGACCTAATAACTGACAGGGATGTCTCAGAGGAGAGCCACTTGTCAGTGAGTTAGACATGCTCCCCCCCACCCCTCCCCCCACTGTCAGAGGGAATAAAAACCTGTGGCGTTGGCACCCCTATCTGTGCCTGACTGGGCCGTCTCTCTCCTTTTTAAGGTCACGTTATTACTTTTTAAAAGGTTACAAGGGAAAAGAGCCAATGTAGGAGAAATAGGACACTGACATTTGTACACATTAGAGGAACATTTCACAGACCTCGGTGTCAGTTTGTCGGAGGGAAAGACGGCGCCTGTCTCCATTGGTCCCGCATCAACCCCCACTGACACACACACACACACACACATTTCCAGTGGCATTTACAGGTAGGTTAGTTCCAATTATGTTCAAGTACTCATTCAGCAAATGTGGGTGCAGACAAAAAATATCTAGCAGCGCACCTGCATCCGTGGATAATGTGCCAGTGTAGTTCTATGGTTTATACATGTTTATCAACCCTGAAGTGAACTTGAAGCTCTCCAAAATGTTTATTGGTATTTGATTCCCTTTCAATAAGAAATGTTTTAGTAGCCAGAGTCTACATCCACACTTTGTAGTACACAATCTATATTTCACAGTCATTGAAGAATGGTCTGTTTGCTTCAACGTGCTTAGCTAAGATCAACTGAGTTCGCTGGGACAGTCTACGATTCCGATTCATTTCGCATAATGCCAAGCAGCGGATTTTTCCTGCCGGCGAAGGTCTACATGAAATCTACAGGATAAACAACATCAGCATTCTCTCTGATATATTTTGTGATTTCGACACCACAAATCCTTGGTCTGATCTGCTGTGCTCACACCATATGTATTCACGGGTCCATTCAATTTACATGCCTTAACCATGTGTATCTCCTCTACAAATAAGATGCGCACTGGGGCAGCGGGCCAGGAGATGAGGCTCTATGTGTTTTGCCAATACTGTGCAAGTAGATTATTTCCACAAATCCACATGGAGCCTGTTGTATTACAGTACAGAATCCCATTCATATGTGGCTTATATAGTTTACACTAGCTTACACTCTGAAAGTCAGTAACAGAGAAGGAGAGCCAACTGCATTATGGAATTCATATGGTTTCTCCATTATGTAGAAGGTAGTGGACATTTTGCCAGTTAAGTAGCAGGTACAGGACGCGTATAAGGTCTCAATTAAACAACTCACACCTTTGGCTTCACTACTTTGAAGCTTTTATAAAGCACAAGTCTCGCAACGGTTAACATCTCTGTTGTGGACATATCTGAAAACGATTGCATACATTGCAACAAAGTGCAGTTTCTTGATTTGCACGATGAAGAAAAGCATCCCATTTCTATGTGATTATTTTCCGGCAGTTCAGGCCTCTGTGCTCTGAGAATCATCTGATGCTGTGTGTTTTGTTCATCTCCCTCGGCCACCTCAGCAACTACAGGGGCATGGTGGAAGTCAGAGATACAAGGCTCCTCTCCAGCTCATTCAAAATGCCAAGTCCTATCTTTTCATCAGAGGAACATGCATTTTTAATGAGCCTGTAACACTTCAGATTTCTGCTTTCAGCCCCTCCAGTCAATTCCAATTTCTCTGGATCTCTTTTCCTCACGCTGTTCTCGTTGTCTTTTTTCCCCGTTTCCTCCTTCCCCTACCCTTCTATGTGAAAAACAGATAAACAGCAAAAAAACTAAGTTCGGTCTGTGTAAAAGCTGTTGAAAAAATCCTGGGAAATACACAGGTTACGAGGGATTTCTTCTCTTTGTTGACAATAGCAAAAGCTGGACTTTCTCTCATGTCTGTCTGTCTGAGGGCACCTGAGAGAGAGCCGCGGCTTTGAGGAGTTAACGCTGTGACAAGGGAGAGGGAATTCTGGGTCTGACAGCTCCCTGCTACATTCTGACAGCTCTTTGTTTAGGGTCTCACTGGAGGTGGCGCCGGGAGTTCCTTCTGTTCTCCACTGCCGTTGCTCATCTAGACACACTACCCTGACCTTAGCGCTCACTGTATACCTGCACAGACTCACCGCTTTAGCTCTAGATGTCATACAAACCCGGGTCACCTGGAGGGAAAATGAATTCTTAATAAGAATGTCAAGAAGACGGACAGATAATCGAAACTCTTTATTGAAACTTCATTATGGACCCTGTTTCCCAGGGTGCGTGAGAAGTCAATGTCGAGGTGATGGTACGGACACCTGGCCTCTGTGCTCGAAGCCCTCTGTGCCCTACGATAGCTGCAGCGAACATTGACTGGGCACGTGTCAGGGTGGCGTTCATCTACTGAGCTGGCTGGAATGCACTGTGCTGTATATTCGCTTTGAATAGTCACCTCTTTGCAGCCTACTGACTCTGCTCTGCTTAGTGACTCTGATAAATTGTAGCTGGAAACTTCGTTCTGTCTCGTTTCCTGTATTCACCTCGTCCGCTTTACCATTTCTCCTAGTCTCCCTGTTTGTCACTCCATCGTGTGTGTCTCTCTCACTCTTCCTCTCTGTCTTCCTCCTCCCAGCTTCATGAATGCTGCACTTTAAGAAGGAAAGGCAAAAAACATTAGCAAACATGGAGGCTGCTTTCACAATTCATATTCAGGGCAGTTCCATCTCTCCATCTCGTCTGCCCCACAGCGCCCATACCGGATTAGAGTTAAATGAGTACTGTATTGTTTTCTCTATTCTGTAAAGTCAAAGAGTAATGGAGTTAATCTGTCTGTCTTCTGTCTATTGAAGAGGGAGAGAGATTAGGGCCTATGTTGCTGTAGGAGAGATACAATCGCTGCTTTAAAAGACAGAATAAAAATGTCATTGTGTCTTTAATGACAGTCAGCTTGACATTTCCTGCCAATCTCTTTCGTAAGAAATATTCATCCAGAATTTTTATTATGAGCAGAGAAAATTGCCTTGTCACTCTATTTCTGCTAGTGTGGTCTGGCTAAACTTTATCGACTTTAAAAGGAGCGGTCAAGTTCTTCCTTGCATTATATTTCATTTCTTTCTTCAAATGTTCAATTTCTTGAACTCTTGAAGGTCTGAGATTCACCCACAGGATTTCGATGAGATTCGGATCTAACTGATTGAATACGATATCTTTCAGGATATCTCTGCAGGGATTGAGATGTCTGATGAGGGAGGTGTGTTTGTTGAACCTGAGATGGGCCAGGCTTTATGTCTTTTCAAATGTGACAAGCTTGCATATTTCTGAATCATATACCGTGTGCAGAAATTTGCTTAGCTTCCTAAACTGTAACCATGCCAGCACAGCAATCATTCTTAATGGATTTCTGTACCCGGTTATTGCTGAATACACTATTAGTGGTGGCAGGAACAAAGACTGTTTTTCATAGAGGGGAAGGAAAGTTACAGTTTACAAAGTTGAGAACGATAGTGATACTGTTGATGTTGACATGCACACACAGGTTTCTGAGAGTTTATTGCAACATTTCTGGATTGGAATCTTAAGTCTTAAAATCCACACTCATTTCACACTGTGAAGGTACAGTATGTGTGTTTAGTGCGTGAATCCACACTCATTTCACACTGTGAAGGTACTGTATGTGAGTTCAGTGAGTGAATCCACACTCATTTCCCACTGTGAAGGTACAGTATGTGAGTTTAGTGAGTGAATCCACACTCATTTCACACTGTGAAGGTATACAGTATGTGAGTTTAGTGCGTGAATCCACACTCATTTCACACTGTGAAGGTATACAGTATGTGAGTTTAGTGTGTGAATCCACACTCATTTCACACTGTGAAGGTACAGTATGTGAGTTTAGTGAGTGAATCCACACTCATTTCACACTGTGAAGGTATACAGTATGTGAGTTTAGTGCGTGAATCCACACTCATTTCACACTGTGAAGGTATACAGTATGTGAGTTTAGTGTGTGAATCCACACTCATTTCACACTGTGAAGGCACAGTATGTGAGTTCAGTGAGTGAATCCACACTCATTTCACACTGTGAAGGTACAGTATGTGAGTTCGGTGAGTGAATCCGCACTCAAACTGTGCCTCTATTCTTTATTTTTTCTCCTTTGAGCATTTGAAATAAGGTAGAGGAGTTTGAGGTGTGCTGAACAGTGCTGACAAAGCCAAAAGGCTGTGCGCTAGGGTGGCTGGATCGATGCGGTGCCATGGCGGTATGGCCTGGGGGAACGGCTGCCACCATCCCTCATCCAGTATGTCCTCATCTACCTCACTGTCACCCCTCGGCCCGATGCAGAAGGATTTATGCATAGCCATTCTACATGGGGCACACTGCAGATGGAGCTCAGTGAGACTATTGCATTCTCAGTGCTGTGTGCTGCCATTTGTTCTTGGAGAGTACTTTTTTCTATTTCTGCTACTAGGTGAGAGTAAATGTTAATATACATGATCCCATAGCAATCTTTCATCTAATTTGCATGACTGTGTAGCATCAGATAAAACAATGCCAAGCAATTGCTCAATGTTGGTCGTATGATGAGAATCAAGCCATGCCACACTTGATGTTTTTTTTTTTGACACCACCAAATCATTTCCTAACTGGGATATGGTTATCACAAGGTCAGAAGAGTGTTATAATATCAGTTGATGAGCTGCAGAAATATATGGAGAGGCGTTGTAAACGTGAACACAAAGATGTACGTTTGACCTTTCAAGGGTTTTCCATACTGCGGTAAGTCCAGTGGTGATAAGAATAATGGCGTTGGTGCCGTATCCCAGGGAGACGAGCGTCCTCTTCCCAGGAAGTAGATAACTGACCTGCGGCCTTCCTATAGTCTCTGAACATTTGAATAACACAATAGAGCTCACTGGAGTGCAGTGCACTGAGACACACACAGCAGCACAGGAGTGTATCAGATCACCATGATAAGTCTAGGAGGTGCGAGGCCTTGTGCTAAGGAAGGAGAAATGGATTTGGAGGGTATGAAATGATTGTATGAGATTATACTCCATTAATGTCCCAAGGAAATTGGTTTGCCTCCATGGCCATGACATGCATAATAAAGATATACATATGAATACTTCAAGGACTGTGTCGTATTGAATACAGGACAAGATTTTGTGGTCTGAGATTGGTCGGGAGGTCTGAATGGCTCTGGTAAAAGACCAGTGGAACATTACATTGATCTCCTAATCATTTGTTTTAGCTTTTTTTGAAGATTACAACATTACATGAGAAGCCTAAAGAATTTAGAAGAGGGCCTTGTCAACGTCCTCTGCTCATTGGCTCTTTGATCTCGCTGCTCATCGGAGAGATCCGATACTCTAAAGAAGAATAAAATGAAGGCGCATATGTGCTAGTTACTTGACTAATTGATTTTCTGGAATAGTCTTCAATGGCATAAAAGTAAGTTAATGTCAAAGAAAATCTGATTTTCTGCTGTAATACAAATTCTAAATTGGGGAGAAAATATAACAGACCTTAGCGTCTACTAACATCTACTAACTGTATAACTGTCTAATAACCATCTACAAATCTGTTCTCTCACCACCAGCAGTATATGTTGTTACCATGATCACATTCACATCTACACTATAATGTGTGTAAATTCTTTGGGCGTTGTGTGCGCACGTCTGTGACTGCGTGACTGCATGTGTTTGTCCCCTTTAATGTATACAGGGCTGGCTCTGAATTTAAAATACCTCATTGAGGTATCATCGAGTGAACATCCGTCAGCATTGATTCCAGCCTTTCCGTCCATGCGAGGCCTACCCGCTTAAAATCACTTGTTGGGGCGCAATTATCCTCATAATGACCATGACTGCAACTGCCTTCTAACGTCTAAATTGGCTTTGTACTTGTGATGCCTACAGCAGTTGTAATGGTTGTCTGTAGACCAGGCCCCCTGGGAGGGACGCTAACCTGTATCTCTAAAAACCAAATACGGTGAACACATTTACCAGGACTAGGACGATAATGATTACAACAGTTACACTGATATGACAAATCAATGCAGTGACCTTTATTGTAATCAGGTACATGGAAATTCCAGACGAGAAAAGGATGTGTAAATGTAGAGAACAATTACTAGGACATTCATTTGCACGTGTCACTTTTCCACCACAGATCCAATGCACTGAGGCAGAATGACACAATGCAAATTTGCACATCAGCTGTTTTGATACAGTTAACACCTGTATCATCCTGAAGACAAAGACAAAAACAATGGGGACATTTGTAGCTAATGTCAAACACAATTAATCAATTTGCTGTGCATGACTTCTTTAGATGGCCTTGATCTCCTTGAAGGGACAGTAGAATGCAAATGCTGTCCCTGTTTTTTTCTGCCTCCTCCTTGAGTGCAAGCCTGGGGGTTCAGATCGCAGCTGGCCCACGTCTGCAGTTTCTCCTGGGAAAGCAGAGTAGAGGATTAGAGCATAATCTATGAGAGAGAGGGATAATGAAGGAGATGTGTCTTAAGTCTAATCACTGGTTTAAGAGACATGATCAGTTGAGAAAGAGATGGCTGCCTGGCCTGATTACTCTTCTCACAGCCAGTCACTATTGATCAGACGCTATTCAGGTGCTCTACATCTCAACAACGGTAGCAGCACTTTGGTTGCCCAGTACTCAACTTTAGATTCCTTCATATAATCAGTGTACTTGCTCCTGACTCCTGACAGTGCCTATCGCCCTGTGGCATTACAATGTTCTCACAACAACATGGCAGCTATCTTCAGTACAGAATTGTAATTATTATATAGTACAGGGTACATGTGTTGTTTAGTACAGGGTACATGTGTTGTTTAGTACAGGGTATGTGTGTTGCTATTGTTTAGTAAAGGGTACACATTTTGTTATTGTTTAGTACAGGGTGCATGTGTTGTTATTGTTTAGTACATAGTACATGTGTTGTTTAGTACAGGGTACATGTGTTGCTATTGTTTATTAAAAGGTACACATGTTGTTATTGTTTAGTACAGGGTACATGTGTTGTTATTGTTTAGTACAGGGTAAATGTGTTATTGTTTAGTACAGGGTAAATGTGTTATTGTTTAGTACAGGGTACATGTGTTGGTATTGTTTAGTACAGGGTACGTGTTATTGTTTAGTGCAGGGTACATGTGTTATTGTTTAGTGCAGGGTAAATGTGTTATTGGTTAGTACAGGGTACATGTGTTGTTATTGTTTAGTACAGGGTACGTGTTATTGTTTAGTGCAGGGTAAATGTGTTATTGTTTAGTACAGGGTACATGTGGTGTTGTTGTGTAGTACACGGTATATTTGTCATTATTGTTTAGTACCGGATACATGTGTTGTTATTGTTTAGTACAGGGTACATGTGTAGCTAATGTTTAGTACATGGTAAATGCATTGTTATTGTTTAGTACAGGGCACATGTGTTGTTATTGTATAGTACAGGGTGCATGCTATTATTCACTACTGGATATGATTGTTGTAATAAGTACAGGGTTTGTGTTGTTTTTATTAACTCAGCCCTAAATTACATGAAATGCGTTCTGAGGGAACTATTTTGTAAAACCGAAATATGTGAAATATGAACGTATGAGAGGGTCAATTACGTTTGTAGGGAACTAAATTGAACACTCGAAAAACGTCAAATATGAACATATGAAGATCATGACGTAGCATGTAAATAGCGTAGTTTTTGCTAGGGTGGAGTTCGGCGATGGTGGATGGGCGTATAAATCTGCGACTTGCATGCCAGTGTTCGCGAGTTCAAATCCAGACCGGCACTTTGTGTGTGTTTTGTTCTACATTGCTTGCGTCATGCAGACACGCGGTTATCGGTTTTTGTAATGTTAACCCTAACCTTAGTTCTAACCTTAACCTCAGGAACGTCATATCTAACCTTAACCATTAGCAACCTCATGCCTAACCTTAACTGTGAATGTTGCAATATAATTTTGAACGCTATGGAATGTGTGGAATGTTCTCGCAAATCAGCTAAACGAAATGTACCGGAGCAACGTAATTGAAGTACACATATAGCCTAATAACGAAACTTGCAGTTCAAACGTAAAAAACCCTAAATATCTTGGCATATAACGTAATTCAGGTTTTTAAAATAGTTCCCTGAGAACGTAATTTGGGAGAAATTCTGAGATGTACGGTTGCAGCAAGGACAGGGTGCATGTGTTTTTTGTTCAGTACAGGGTATGCGTTGTTGTCTTTCCTAGATATTGAACTGAGTCATGCACAATTTACATTGCTGATTAATCAGTAACTTATGTATGCATTTATTTCATCTACATTTATTTTTCTTATTTTAATATGTTTTCCAAGGAATACAGATACTTTAGATTCTGTGTAAGTATTAGTCATGCTAATTAGGCCAATTTGACAAAATCAAGTAAAGATGCTGAACACAGAAGCTAAACAATCACTGGGGATGTCTACAAACACTTCATGCTCATTATCACAGACATGCTTGGTTGTTGTGATTCATGCAGGGAAGGTTAGAGGGAGTGTGAACGACTTCCATAGTTACACGGATGTGGAGTAGGAGTGTGAGGGAGTCGGAGCACAATGACAAGAGGCGAGACGGACAATTAACAGCTCTGAACCTAAAGAAAGTTCTAGTTCCCCAGAGGAGGGAGTGGTACCCCATTTTAAGTCTTCAAGTATTTATTAAGCCAGACCTGGCACTAAGGTAATCAGGACTGACTAAAAATAGTCTCTGGAGGAAAAAAATAGTCTCTGGTGCTTCCATGCACGTCTTCATACAGTACTGTGTTTATTTTAGTTTAGTACAATGTCTCCATATGCTTTTCTATGTTTAGAAAGGGGTCATGAAATTTACACTAAAGATGACAATCAACTTCGTACTTCCTTTTTTGTCTCTCAGTTTCACCCGTTTGCCCCCGTCATTCTCCTCAGTCTCTGGTGGATAAATAGTATCTGTTTGTAAATTGCCCCAGCTCTGGTCAAAGCATGTAGCTGAAGGGAATGTGAAATGATTATATTGTACTGGCAGTGTGTAGCCTTGAGGCAGTTCTGTGCTTCATCTCCTTAAAGAAGATATTGCTTTGATAAAGCAGGGCCTTCTCCGTGCTGCTGTATTGAAGGGTAAGCCTTGGAGGCAAGGTCTGCTGAGTGTGAGCCAGATTAAAGGAATAAAATATCAGTTTATATGTTTGTCCAGCATTCACTGTGTCAGAGGGGAAGGTATCTGTTAACATACTAGTGTACATTGAGGCTCAGTCCAACCAGGACGACTCTGGTTATTTGTTGTTTTCCTAATGCATTTCTGCTTCTAAGGCCTTTCGAGATACGATTCCAAATTCACTTGGTATACCGACTGTAATTAGGGTGGAGTTTGTGAAACAGCATTAAGTCAGTATCTAGTG
Source organism: Umbra pygmaea (assembly GCA_016801145.1). Classification (NCBI taxonomy): domain Eukaryota; kingdom Metazoa; phylum Chordata; class Actinopteri; order Esociformes; family Umbridae; genus Umbra; species Umbra pygmaea. The sequence goes on along the minus strand of JACXGM010005413.1, from coordinate 21,770 downwards.
TTATTTCTCAGTGGTGATGCTCAATCTAACCTGAACTAAACGAGAGAAGTAAACGAGTCTCAGGGGATGAGCTCTTTAGGTGGAGATAATTCATTATAGGATCAGGTGGGTGTAGGTTAATATTATAATCGTGTTCATTAGTAGCATGGTAACATAAAAGAAGACTGGTTCTGTGCATATATTTTCATAAGAATCCCTTCTGGTTGATTGAATCATTGAGCAACTGCTTTATCCCTAATAGGACCATTAATCTGACAGAATGGGGTGATAAACGGTGTGTATCTTTACAGTGGGTTGGGGTCAGACTCTGGTTTTCCAGTGCCTTCCCTTGGTCCAGGCGGCGGTAGACCATGAGTTTATGCTGGGTGTGGCTCAACACTGTTCTTAGCATAACCTTGAACATGTCAGTAATGCACCTGATTGATCATCTGTTTGGGTCTGGGAAACACACTGACGCCCCCTAGCTGTGGATAGCTTATATTGGACTTGGCACACACACACACACAGCTCCCAGGGCTGAATGGAGGTGTATTAATCACACTGACGCTTCGCCCTGTGATCTGTGACCCAGTCTTTTAATTGCATCCGCTGTGCCTTGCTCCCGCTCTCTTTCTTCATCTCCTCTTGCCTCTCTTCTCCCAGAGCTTCCTCCAGCCTCCCCATCAGAGGCTCTAATGCAGAGATAAGAGGGAAGGCTGCAGATCTGTGGAGCTTTACCCTTCTCCCCAGGGACCCGGCGAAAACACCTCCAGACAGGACAGCAGTGAACGGGGCTCCTCGGTTCGGTACACTGATTCATGACAGAGTCTGTGTCCGCCGGCACATCAAGGAGTTTGCTGACATTATGGTGCCTCCTTAGAACACGAGGTCATTTGGAGGTCAGCCGACATGGATGTGTGTTATACGTTTGGACAAATATGTGGGGCGCGAACTTGGTCAAATGTTTTAAACTTTGTCTGCTCTCTACACTCTACGTTGTTGTTAAAGGTGCTGTTGACAGAAGGTCTGGTTATGCGGTGGTTTGGGGGGGGGTTCTACTGGTGTGACAGCCCACTAACAATGTGACAAGCTCTTGTTCCATCTGTAAGCGCACCGGTCACAGATAACAAGCAAACGCTGCTAAAGTGAAACATGAGCGCTGACACACACATGCCGGCAGACAGCTCTTTTTCCCCACATCCAGAGGTGACTATACTCACACATCTCTCATAATATTACCGCAGGCAAGCACAAACACACAAAAACACACACACACACACTTCCCAAAGTGCTTGAGTCACAGTCGGTTCCCTTGTCACAGGCAGAGCTGTCAGAGGGGGACGTATGGGCTTTAGTTAAAATAGAGGGAACTGAAGCCATAGGAATTCAATTATTTCCTACTGTGACGCTAAACACTTTCAGAAAATCCCATTGCACAGGTACCTGCAGTGCCTCCACACAGCAGCATGTAAATTGATGTAACTTTACCCCTGTAGGACGACACAATGACAGCCTCGGTCCGTTCAACCTAACTATAGGTCCGCACTAGATGGAGGGTTGTTGAAAAAGTGATTTAGATGTTTTCATTACTTACTCCAACTTCTGAAATGGTGCCAAAGACAGCTGAAGGGCAGATCAAGTTTAAAATTTCAAAGATGTTCTGTGTCTCAAAATGAAGTACCGTCGTTCCAGAACATCCAAAGCCTAGTGGTGTTAAAAGGTAGTTCCACTCAACCCACTAACATGACTGTGTTGCCGTGGTCACAGTGGGCCTTATTTATCACACCAGGCTCTGTTGTTCCCCTTCTGATTCAGCTCCTCTCAAACACTGTTATTTGCAAATTGAGAGGGAGGTGCTGATTGGCCTGTTGGTTTGAAGGAAGCGGCAGGGTGGCAGACACAATGTTTACTTAGTCCTGCTCTACCAGCCAGATAAACACAGCCTTAACAATGGAACACGGGGCTGGATTTGAGGGTTTTTTCTGGGTGCCTTCAAACCCATCAGAGAGCATTCATGTGGGCAGTGGTCTAATGTTTGTTTGCCATTACAGCACCGTACTGCACCAGTCTGCCCCCATCACGGTACGAATCATGTTCCCATTTATAACCAGCTCGCTGGGTAGTGTACCGTACCGGTCTATATATGAAGCGTACCGGTGGGTGGGGTTACTAAGGGAGAAATTCAACAGTCAATGTTCTGTGGTTTCAATATTTGAATTGATGCATTTCCTTGAGGATTCTAAATATACATTCCCTTATGCTGTTATACCAGCAATTGGTATAATGATTTTAATATTAAATTTCATTTCATATTTTTCCCATTTGAACAGAAATTGCGGCAATCACAGGTATGGGGAAAATTGGTGCAGGTGGGATGTGTTTGAATTCACGGTTGTAGTGTTTGCAAATATGTAGAACTTTCACGTTTCTACCGACTTAAGGCTTCTGTGTTGAACAAACAGTGTGCTAAAAATCAGACGGCTTGGTGACACATGCTTGGAGAAAACGTGATTGATCTTCGACCAAGAGGTTGTTGACGAGACAAGACTCAAAAAGGATTGGACATGAAAACCTTGTATTAGGGCTGTAACCATAGAGATGTGGGGTTAAAGATGTAGGACATTGACCATAAGATGGAAATATGGAGGGAGGGAATATCAAATAAATATGAATGCAGGAAGAGTGCTAGAGGAGAGGCAGGTTGACCAGTGTTGATAGCTGCTGTACCGCACTAGTATTCCATTTTGCTGTTTTCCCCCACTGTGTACATGGATTTTTCCACAGTGCTGTCCCCTTTGTGTACATGGACTATTCCACAGTGTTGTTGTCGCCCCTGTGTACATAGACTATTCCACAGTGTTGTTGTCGCCCCAGTGTACATGGTCTATTCCACAGTGTTGTCCCCTCGGTGTACATGGACTATTCCACAGTGTTGTTGTTGCCCCTGTGTACATGGAATATTCCACAGTGTTGTTGTCGCCCCTGTGTACATGGACTATTTCACAGTGCTGTTGTCGCCCCTGTGTACATGGACTATTCCACAGTGTTGTCCCCTCGGTGTACATGGACTATTCCACAGTGTTGTTGTTGCCCCTGTGTACATGGAATATTCCACATTGATGTTGTCCCCTCTGTGTACATGGACTATTCCACAGTGTTGTTGTCCCCTCTGTGTACATGGACTATTCCACAGTGCTGTTGTCCCCTCTTACATGGACTATTCCACAGTGCTGTTGTCCCTTCAGTGTATATGGACTATTATTCCACAGCGTTGTTGTCCCCTCTGTGTGCATGGACTATTCCACAGTGTTGTTGTCCCCTCTGTGCACATGGACTATTCCACAGTGCTGTGGTCCCCTCTGTGTACATGGACTATTCCAAAGTGTTGTTGTCCCCTCTGTGTACATGGACTATTCCACAGTGTTGTTGTCCCCTTTGTGCACATGGACTATTCCACAGTGCTGTTGTCCCCTCTGTGCACATGGAATATTCCACAGTGCTGTTGTCCCCTCTGTGCACATGGACTATTCCACAGTGCTGTCGTCCCCTCTGTGTACATGGACTATTCCACAGTGCCGTAGTCCCCTCTGTGTACATAGACTATTGCACAGTGCTGTTGTCCCCTAAGTGTATATGGACTATTCCACAGTGTTGTTGTCGCCCCTGTGTACATGGACTATTCCACAGTGTTGTTGTTGCCCCTGTGTACATGGAATATTCCACAGTGTTGTTGTCGCCCCTGTGTACATGGACTATTTCACAGTGCTGTTGTCACCTCTACATGGACTATTCCTCAGTGCTGTTGTCTCCTCTGTGTACATGGACTATTACACAGTGCTGTTGTCTCCTATGTGTACATGGACTATTCCACAGTGCTGTTGTCCCCTCAGTGTACATGGACTATTCCACAGTGTTGTTGTCCCCTCTTACATGGACTATTCCACAGTGATGTTGTCCCCTCTGTGTACATGGACTATTCCACAGTGCTGTTGTCCCCTCTTACATGGACTATTCCACAGTGCTGTTGTCCCCTCAGTGTATATGGACTATTCCACAGCGTTGTTGTCCCCTCTGTGTACATGGACTATTCCACAGTGCTGTTGTCCCCTCTGTGTACATGGACTATTCCAAAGTGTTGTTGTCCCATTTGTGCACATGGACTATTTTACAGTGCTGTTGTCCTCTCTGTGTACATGGATTATTCCACAGTGTTGTTGTCCCCTTTGTGCACATGGACGATTCTACAGTGCCGTCGTCCCCTCTGTGTACATAGACTATTGCACAGTGCTGTTGTCCCCTCTGTGTACATGGACTATTCCACAGTGGTGTTGTCCCCTCTGTGTACATTAATTATTCCACAGTGCTGTTGTCCCCTCTCAGCACATGGACTAATCCACAGTGCTGTTGTCCCCTCTGTGCACATGGACTATTCCACAGTGCTGGTGTCCACTTGGTGTGGTATACAGCAGTGTGTCACTGTGGCTTAAAGCGTCCTGCTCTGCTGAGCGGAACTGCCAATGCCAGTGGTGACAGAGAGCTCTGGAGGTCAGCGAGGTTCGGGGGCGTTTGGGGGGGTCACGGCTGCTTGCCCGCTCTGTCCTGCCTAGTCTCTATGGCACACTAGCCGCCTTGTCTGTCGAACACAATGTTCTGTGTCGGTACACAGAGAGCATCAGAGCAGAATGACACTGCCCACGCAGTACCAGATCCCTGCACACAGCCGTCTCACACACACACACAGACACACACACACACAGTACACATATACTGTATATATGTGTATACTGTATGTGTGTTTGTGTATATATGTATACACTCACCTAAAGGATTATTAGGAACACCATACTAATACTGTGTTTGACCCCCTTTCGCCTTCAGAACTGCCTTAATTCTACGTGGCATTGATTCAACAAGGTGATGAAAGCATTCTTTAGACATGTTGGCCCATATTGATAGAATAGCATCTTGCAGTTGATGGAGATTTGTGGGATGCACATCCAGGGCACGAAGCTCCCATTCCACCACATCCCAAAGATGCTCTATTAGGTTAAGATCTGGTGACTGTGAGGGCCATTTTAGTACAGTGAACTCATTGTCATGTTCAAGAAACCAATTTGAAATTATTCAAGCTTTGTGACATGTTCATTATCCTGCTGGAAGTAGCCGTCAGAGGATGGGTACATGGTGGCCATAAAGAGATGGACATGGTCAAAAACAATGCTCAGGTAGGCCGTGGCATTTAAACAATGCCCAATTGGCACTAAGGGGTCTAAAGTGTGCCAAGAAAACATCCCCCAAACCATTACACCACCACCACCAGCCTGCACAGTGGTAACAAGGCATGATGGATCCATGTTCTCATTCTGTTTACGCCCAATTCTGACTCTACCATCTGAATGTTTCAACAAAAATCTATACTCATCAGACCAGGCAACATTTTTCCAGTCCTCAACTGTCCAACTTTGATGTTCTTGCTAATTGTAGCCTCTTTTTCCTATTTGTAGTGGAGATGAGTGGTACCCGGTGGGGTTTTCTGCTGTTGTAGCCCATTAGCCTCAAGGTTGTGCGTGTTGTGGCTTCACAAATGCTTTACTGCATACCTCGGTTGTAACGAGTGGTTATTTCAGTCAAAGTTGCCCTTCTATCAGCTTGAAGCAGTCGGCCCATTCTCCTATGACTTCTAGCATGAACAAGGCATTTTCGCCCACAGGACTGCTGCATACTGGATGTTTTTCCCTTTTCACATCATTCTTTGTAAACCCTAGAAATGGTTGTGCGTGAAAATCCCAGTAACTGAGCAGATTGTGAAATATTCAGACCGCCCGTGTGGCACCAACAACCATGCCACGCTCAAAATTGCTTGAATTACCTTTCTTTCCCATTCTGACATTCAGTTTGGAGTTCAGGAGATTGTCTTAACCAGGACGACACCCCTAAATGCATTGAAGCAACTGCCATGTAATTGGTTGAGTAGATCATTGCATTAATGAGAAATTGAACAGGTGTTCCTAATAATCCTTTAGGTGAGTGTACATGTATATATACATATATACACATATATATATATATATATATGCATATACATATACATATATAAACACATATATATATATATACACATATATGTATATATATATGTATATATATATATATATGTGTGTATATATATATATATATACATATATACATATACACATATACATATATATATATATATACATATATACATATATATATATATATATATATATATATATATATATATACATATAAATATACACACACACACACACACCCGTATATAAAGTACATAGTAATGATATACATATACAGACATAAAACAGCACATAAATACAGTAAAGTACATACAGTACATGCATGCCCATACACACACAAATGTGCACACAGACACATATATTGCAGGTGTATGCAGACCAGAGTTAAGAATCCCCGAAGGCCCTTCTCCATTGTAGGGGGCCAATGTAGTCAGTCAGAGCAGGTAGAGAAGGTCAAGCGTGAGGGGACTACTGGTGAACACACCCTGATGCCTACAGGGCCTTAGAGTAACCATGGGGATGGCCTTTGACACCCCCCACTGCTTCTGTACTGTTGGTATCATCCTGTTGGAGGAGAACCACCCTGACACCAGCCAGCTGGGCGCTCACTGAGATCGGCTTGATAGCACCAGCACCCCCCTCCTGAGGCCCTTTACTGGTGGTCACAGAGGAGAAGGCTCCCATATGAAGCGCTGGGGGTCTCATTTTGGCTCGTATATCTTCCTTGCTGTGTAGTGAGGCCATGTCCCCCAGAATGTGGTCATTCTTCCTGGTCTCCTCTTTCATCAGCCTGTCCCAGATAAACAGAGCTGATGATGAAGTGGGCCCTGAGGCAGCGTTGATTGAACCTGAGGGACTGCAGGCTTTCAATATAGGCAGTGCTGGCCTCTGGAGAGCACAGGGTTTTATTGACCTCTAGGGAAGTCTGCAGAGAAAACAAGCCTGTGTCCTGTCTTCATTCATTCTGAAGGTGAACACTCTGAAAGGATTTTAAGTGCACCTGCATTCGTTCAGTTCACACGTTGACGCGGCTAGCCACATGCTATGGCCTGTTACACAGCAACTCTTTCTCCTTCCTAGTTGTTGTCAGTGTCTGTCTCTCTAGAGTCTTTCCATAGTTCACTGTTGTCATTCTGTAAGTGTTTTACACTTTCACTTTTTCATTATGTATTTTTAAACCTATGTTTACATTTTGATCATTTCGCGGACATTTACAGTGAGTCCGTCAGGAGCAACTTAGGGTAAAGTGACTTGCTCAACAATTGAGGCTCAGTCAGGGATCGAACCAGCAACCTTCCAACTACAAGTCTGACTCCCTAACCACTGAACCATCTGACTCCTCAGCCAGATGTCTAAAGCTGCGTTGGTGGATCTTCCATTGTGTCTTGTGCTCCAGAGTTGTTATGCTCTACCTGGAGTATTTCCATCACAGTTCAGTGGATACCATTAGTAGCATTTCCCTGCTAACTGGCTTTGTCAGTAGACCGTCCGTCTGTCACAATGGCCATGTATGTGTTCCCATGCCAACCTCCTCCTGTCACTTGGTCACGCAGGGCCACAGATACAGATGCGCACTCAAAACCGAGATCCTGTATTATAGTGGTACATGTTCAACGTAACAAAGACCCACATCACATCCCTGGAGCGAGCCCCCCAGGGGGAACGGAAGAGACGCTTAGATGACAACAGTTAGACCATTCTGTTTAAGGAGATTGGAATCATTTGCACAATACAGCCGGCTCATTGGCATGGATGTGTTGTTTTGGACAAAGAATCATGTTCTCTCTGACAAATACTGCAAACTGTGAGATGGTTGGCTCTTGATTGATCTTCCATCTGAAAAAAGTAAAAACAAATTGGGTAGAAGTGAACAGTTAGTCAATCCTCTGTTGAATATCAATCTCTCCACATCCCAAAGAGTTGCTGTGCTCTGCAGAACGATTGGATCGTATCTGTTACTGTAAGATTGATACACACGTTGTCCAAATTATGTTTGCCATTTCTACATTACACATACAATTACTCTCTGGGTGAACGGCAGTCTAATTTGTCCAATGTGTGCGACAGTTGTTGAGGAGATCCCTTGCTTTATTAGTCTGTTGTGTGCTGCATCCTTTGACAGGAAGCTGGCCAATAAATTGGATAGATGACTTGATAAAAAGCTTCTTGTGCAGAATTCTTCTCAGTGGATTTTGAGAAATGGCATCTCCTCAGCTCATAACAGACAATTTGTTCCCCGGGTGATTTATGAAATCAATTTGTCTTGTTATCAGCAGCAGGAGTGTGAATGAGAGATAAGATTAGTGCACAACCTTTTTAAACAGAAGAAGAGGTTGGAGGCTATGTTCAAGGTGTATGCTTGTTTGTTTGTTTCTTTGTTTGTTTGTTTGTTTGTTTGTTTGTTTGTTTGTTTGTGTGTATTGCTTCTATTGTCTGTTTCATCACTTCGTCACTGCCCTTCTCAAAGTGCTACATATTGGTAATACCATGTGATAAGTGCTGCTATATGAACACATTTCTTTTAGCTTGCTTTTCATCCCTCTCTGGGCTCCACTAAACAGGTCTGGGCTTTACTAAACAGGCCTGGGCTTTGAAAGTATCCCTCAGGTGTCTGTGAGGGCGCCATCTGCTAACCAGAGATGCAGAGCCGTTCATCAGTGACACGGCCACAAGAGAGTTTTGCATACCCTCCATCTCTGACAGAACACTGCCTACAAGGTGTTTCTAACCACCTGACTGATGAGACGTGTGGTAATGGCAGAATGCTTCAAAACCCCTATAGGTGGCATATATGCAAAGTTCTTACAACTTTGTTCATAAGTAAAGTGGCGCATTCGCCTGAAAGTACAAATGCCCTTAATTTTATTGACAATGGCAATGCATGGCAGTGCTAATTACATATCTTTCTACATTCTTTTGTATTTTGTTCTTGCATTTCATGTGGTTGACTTGGCAACTTGATGTCATTTGTCATTGTAGTGTCCATATTCACTACCCCCATGTCTCTCTCTGTCTCCGTCTCTCTCTGTCTCCGTCTCTCTCTGTCTCCCTCTCTCTCTGTCTCCCTCTCTCTCTGTCTCCCTCTCTCTCTGTCTCCCTCTCTCTGTCTCCCTCTCTCTGTCTCCCTCTCTCTCTGTCTCCCTCTCTCTCTGTCTCCCTCTCTCCGTCGCTCCCTCTTGCCGTCGCTCCCTCTCGCCGTCGCTCCCTCTCGCCGTCGCTCCCTCTCCATCGCTCCATTCCTCCTTCCCTCTCTCTCTTTATCTCTCTCTATGTCTCTCTGTTCTCCCTCCTTACTTCCCTCTCTCTCTCCCACCCACTCCCTCTCTATCTGTCAGCTCGGATCACAAGGGATCCTCTTGTCCTCCTCATAGATGCGGTTCCCTAGAGAGGACATGGACATTTCCCACAATGCTCCCTGGTCTCCCATTGAGGCGGAAGACCTGAAATGTCATTTCAGATTGTGTTGTGTGTTGGGTGGCAGCATGTTAACGGGGCAAACATGATGGAGGAAGATAAAGCGCTTAACAGTCTGTTGCACTAATGTGAAATATCTTCCACGTAGCCCTGTCTCTCCCTGAAAACGCAAGGCAGTATGGATATGTTTCATGCATCTATTTTCGTTTCGGTGGAGATTAAAAGTTGCTTTCACCTCAGAAGACAAAACGAGGAGAGCTAGGTCTTTAGGGAGGGAAAGCTATGCCAGTATTTCAGTCACGTCACCAGTCTTGTCACCGCATTCCCGTCAATTGTCCCATTGTCTCCGCTCCATCCCTGATCTTGTTCGGTTTCGTAATGTCTCTGCTTCTTGCTCTTTTAATGTCTTTCTGTCTCTCTCTCTCTTTGTGTCTCTAGTGAGGTTTGAGGACTGTCAGCACAGCAAGCCTGTGGGCTTCGAGAGCAGTGACCCTCACTTCAGCGTACGTCCTGATGGCTCGGTGTATACGGAGCAGGAGGTGGCCAACCTATCTGAACCAGTACAGTTTATGGTGACTGCCCGCGGAGGTCATGACCCTCACATCTGGGAGACCACGGTTAAGCTGGCCTTGGCTGGACACCCACCATCTGTCCCAGTAAATCAGGTAAAGATGCAGACATGGCTGTTATTTACAGTGCAGCTAAATAGGAGGTTCTCATGTGGCGCACACCAACACTCCCCTGATACTTCACTTCATTGGGGAAGACAGACTGCACAGTCTTTAGATATACTTTAATGCATCCGTATTTGGATATCAGGGTTTTGGAGATTTTTGTGCCTGTCGTAATAATTACATTTCATCGTTTTAACATTTCCTGTTGTATTGTCATAAAAGTTTAGATTCGAACACTAAATTGTTTTTCAGCAATAAGGCTTTGCAATCTGTGAGGCCCTAAAGACACAATGCAAAAAGTTACAACTTATGATACACTGTATGTCATAAGCAATGTTAATATTATATATTCAATGACATTTTAAATTCACATAATATAAACATAACATGATGAACAGTCCAACAGTTTCTAGAATCCACGTTTTTGTAGCTATTCAAGAGATGTATGGTATGTGCAGAATATGCTACTAACTGCTTTCCCCTGTGGCAGCTGAGTGCTCACTCACTCTACAGTCACAAGAAAGACAGTTTATACAGCCTGAACAAACATTGTTTTCTGTTAGATCAGTAATTTCTTGTAAACCGAAGGTCACAGACAGTGTAGTGATGTGAAATTCTTTCTTCACATGGGGAATGGAATTGACCACTGAGAGGCAGAATATTTTCTAGCACATTTTGCTATATGGCAGAATAACTTAAAATATCATCTTACTGACTCCTTTTGAAAGTTGGATGGTCTTACACCATGACTGAAAATGCAGTCCTTGTGAATTTTGCTTTAATAAAAAAATTTCAATATAATTTTGTTTTGTTGATATATGGATTATAATAGAACAAATACATGCATAAATAATCCAGGTCAATTTTAATTTACAGTATACATTTAACGTGATAAACTGGATGTACAATTACACTACCAATTGGCCACGCCTCAAGTCTAATATGCTGCCAAAAGCCAACTCTTCAATAATTACCACGTTGAATCAGAGATTAGGAGGTATGTGCATCTTCAGAATATGTGTACTTATTGAAACACCAAACAACTTGACAAAAGACATGAGACAATAAACAAGAACAAATGAGAAACCGTAATAGACCAAACATATGAAAACTGCATACATTTATATAACACATACCTTGACAAAAGACAATGAACCACACAAAACTAACAAACACTCTGAACTAAATACCTAACTAATGAGAGAAGTGTGTGCAGGTGAGGACTAATCAACTGAACTGATAGATAACTAAAACGTGTGATAGGGTCATGTGACACAAAGAGCGGGAGAACAGAATCAAAACAAAACAAAACACACAGGGGAGAAAGACATGAAGCACAGAACATGCACACTGACACTGGGGCCATTTTGACAATAATTAACTAATCACAGAACAGGTTTACTTAAATACCCGTCCAAGGGAGTTTTCTCAATGAACCCTTCTGACCTTTGAAAGTTTCCAGCATTGCAATTAAACACTTCACTTAGAAGAGTGTACTTGATTGTACATTTACATGAAGACAAATTCATTCACTTGAAAACCTTTAACTGCCTCTCAGGTAAGATCGGTTTTCAATGACCCTCAAGTACATTATATAAAACCACATTATTTCAGGTTCTTAGTTTCAGTATCTTAAACAAATATTTCTCAGTGAATAACATATTCTTTCCTTTTTAATTTAAAGATTGCCTATTGCTCCCTCCAGGTCATGTTTTTTAATCACTGAAAATGTCCAGGAATTGTGTAAAGCAATTGCAGAGCTGGGATTAATATTCTGCCCACTCCTCACAGTACAATAATGGAGAACATGAAATAATTGACATTGATTGAGTTAATGTTCCACTCTGTCAAAGAGAGGCCTGCTGGAGCCAGGTGATGGGGTAGCAGCACTGTGTAATTATGTTCCTGCAATGTGGAAGCAAGAGATCCAATAATGGAACCAGAAATCCTTGCGTTTGAGCAATCAAATAAAAAATGTGGAAACCAGTTACAGCTACATGTTTTAGATTGATACTTTTTTGTTGTTGTTGTAAAGCCCATCCAAATTATGCTAGGTACTTTCTGAATACTTTTACTTCCAGTTGAAGTAGACAGTAATATTTTTCCGCATGTGATTCCAAAGTGGAAAATTGCTGTTTTTCCCTGTAGATTTCTATTTTCTATGCCCATGAAAAACATGATTATTGGGGGTCCGCGTGGCATTGTAGGCTAAGTAGCTGCATTGCAGGACAAGCTACATCATGATAGTCAGTGGTTAGAGCCTGACTATGGGTCCTCTGACTTTGCCCGGACCTCCAGCACGAGGCAGCGCCAATTGACATAGCACTCCCCAGGATTTGGGATAGATGAGTCAAATTATCTACCTTGCCACGTCGCTCTCCAACAACTCTCTGTGTGCAGATGGGGCACCCGTACATTCAATCATGGAGGTATAGTTGGTGAACGTAATTATCCAATGCATGATCTGACTAATGGCCTCCGTGTTGGCAGTGTGAAAAGAATCAGCTGCTGGGCGACATGTGGTTGAAAGAACCATTTGAGCGCCCCTCACCATCCCTCATCCCCTCACCATCCCTCACCATCCCTCATCCCTCATCGATGAAACAAAACTCGAACTTTTCGGCAGATAGATCAGCGTTATATCTGGAAGAAGAAGAATTAAGTACAGATGTCTCATCTAATCTTGTCATTATAGAGTGATGTGTACCATGGTTTGCCATGGGGAGTTTTACTTAAAAACAATTAGTGGCCACCAGGTTACATAATTGAGCATTACAATTCTCCTTCCAAAGTTGTTTGGCTCACAGCCATTTATAATTTGACATACTTAACATATCAGATATCTCTATCATTAAAATGTTTTCGATATTATTGTATTCAAACAGACAATACATTTTTAAGAAAGGCTTACACTGACAAAAGGTGTTTGGCAATCTCTAAATCATTGAGTTCGCACCTCGTTTTTTCACTTCCGCCTTCGCTTCGGTATAATCCCCAACAAAGTAGTCATGTGACTGGCTACCGTTTCTCTATCAACGGCACTTGCAGATGAAGAGTAATGTTTATCAGTCCAATTTTGCTTTGCCTGGATGTTTGTTTGTGCAAAAACAGTTTTGGAAGGTGCTACAGTAAACGTTGTCTTACTGTCTGCAGTATTTGTAATTGACATGTCCCCATGTATGTACAGTGGTATGCAAAAGTTTAGGCACCCATTATAATTATAAGTACTGGTATAACCCTAAATGTTCAACATTATGGTTTAGGGCATGGCTACATAAAGCTATTGCAGAGATTTTAGCTGTCAGTGTCCACTGTGAGTAACATAGTGAGGAAATGGGAGACCACAGGCACAGTTCTTGTTAAGGCCAGAAATGGCAGGGCAAGTAAAATATTAGAGAGGCAAAGGTGAGAATGGTTAAACACAGCCCACAGACCACCTCCAAAGATCTACAACATCATCTTGCTGCAGATGGTGTCACTGTGCACTGTTCAACAATTCAGCACACTTTGCACAAGGAGAAGCTGTACGCGAGAGTGATGTGGAAGAAGCCTTTTCTGCACACACGCCATTGATGAAACAAGGATGGATTTATTTGGTCACAACAAGGGGCATTATACATGGCAGCAAAAGTACACAGCATTCCAAGACAAACACTTGCTACCCACAGTAAAATTTGGTGGAGGTTCCATCATGCTGTGGGACTGTGTGGCCAGTGCCGGTACTGGAAATCTTGTTAAAGTTGAGGGTTGCATGGATTCCACACAATATCAGCAGATACTTGCGAATAATTTAGAGAAATCAGTCACGAAGTTGAAGTTATGCCGGTGCTGGTTATTTCAACAAGACAATGACCCAAAACAGTGCTCAATATTTTGGTTGTGTACTCTAGCACTTTAAGTTTGAATGGATACAATGAAAATGAGGTTGAAGTGGAGATCGTCATTTTTAATTTGAAAGTATATTCATTGGATGAACCGTTCAGAAATGACAGCAACTTTTGTACAATGTCTCCCGATTTCCGGGCACCAAAAACATTGGACAGTTTAACATAATATAAAATAAAATAATAATTGTGATGATGGTAGGTATTGCAGGACACAAATTAGCAGAACAGTACTTAATTTAATCTGCTCAAACCAAAATAATAACATACAGCAAGAATAGATTGCATACAACAGGGTACCGCCTGGACTAGGTTAAATTTACTAGTAGTGAGCTAGACAGGCAAAGCCTGTAATATACTGTATAAGAGATACTGGGACAGAGTATACAGTCCACTCAGCACATATAAACAACAACGCACAAGACACACACTTGGAACAGGGGAATTAAATACACACGAGGGCAATCAGGACAATACAGAACAGGTGCGTAATGGAGACTGAGATCTTAGAAGACTGGCGACCTGGGGGGGGGTCCAGACTGTGTATAGAGAGACGTTACAATAATTGTAAATATTTGGTTTGCACACCCTTTGCATATAATGACTGATAAGTCATTCAGTCTTTTTAAAATCATCATACCCCTTTGAAATATTCCCTATGTTGTCTTACAGTCTAAAATCAAATCCAATTCAAAATATATATTTTATGTTCCAGCTGTATTTATACATTCTGCCTTACAGCAGAATAACAGAGAATAACAGATTTGGAAAAGTGATCAGTCCCATGATTTAATACTTCGTAGAGCCACCTTTTGCTTTACTTACAGCCATTAGGCTGTTTCTATGTGGCTCTATTAGCTTTGCACACCTAGATTAGGGAAAATTTGTACATTCGTCCTTGCAGAATTGTTCAAGATCAGACAAATTTCGTGATGAGCGGTGATTGACTGCTGTTTTTAAGTCCATCCACAGATTTTCAATTGGATGCAGATCAGGGATCTAACTTGGCCACTCAAGGACATTCAGCTTGTGTTTAGGGTAGTTGTCGTGCTGGAAGGTGAACCAACTGCCCATCTTCATCTGTCTAGCAGAGGGCTGCAGGTTTTCCTCAAGAATTTTAGTGTACTTAGCATCTATTTCCCCTTCAATCCTGACCAATTGCCCAGTCCCTGCTGAAGAGCAACACCTCCACAACATAATGTTTCCAACACCTTGCTTCACAGTATGTATAGTGTCACATAATCAATTTGAAGACAGGTGGAGAGCGTGCCAAGACGCATGAAAGCCTATTATTTTTATTATAATAAAACTAGATGGTAATTTTTCAAGGACAATTGTGGGGCAGCTTGAAAGGCAGGAAAAGTAGGGTAGTAGTACTAAAAGTGGTGGCGGCGGTGGCGGCGGTGGCGGCGGCGGTGGCAGTACAGTAGTAATGGTGGGAGTATTTGTTACTGGGTATAGTGGTTGGAGTAACTGTGTGGTGTAAGAGTGGGAGTGCTTGGTGTGGATGGAGTAGCAGGGTGGATTGGGGTGAGTAACTGGGTGTAGTGGGCAGTGTAAATGTTTGGAGTGGGTGGAATAACTGGGTAGAGTGGTTGGAGTAGCTGGGTACAGTGCTTGGCGTGATTAGATTAACTTGTTGGAGTGGGTGGAGTGTGTGGAATGAATGGGTGGAGAAACTGGGTGAAGTGGTAGGAGTAACTGGGTGGAGTTGGTGGTGTAACTCAAAGAAGTGGGTTGAGTGTTTGGAGTATCTGGAGTAACTGTGTGGAGTTGGTGGATTAACTGGGTAGAGCAGGGGTCCTCAAACTCTTCCATAGAGGGAGCACCCGGAGGAAACCCACGCAGACAAGGGGGGACATGCAAACTCCACACAGTAAGGCCTAGGCCACCATGCATGCCCATAATGTGTGCAAACAACATGTGAATTCAGGGTAGGGGGGCGTCCAAAGACTCTCGTGCCCAGGGTATGTAGTATGTGTATCTGTCCTTGCTGACCATAAAACCTTCTGTCACATGGCATTAGTATTTTCAAAGTGTTTTTTACAAAATGCAAACAAGACCATTTTTCAGAAGAAGCTTCATTCTTGTCACCCTGCCATACAGACCAGCTTTGTCATCCAGTTTGGAGGGATGGCCTGATCTATGCAATGTGCAGGTGGTGCCATACGCTTTCCACTTTTTGATAATGCTCTGAATGTTACTCAGCCTTTGAAATCTTTTTGTATCCTTTTCCGAACATGTTCCTTTCAAAAAAGCACCTTTTCAACCATGGTGTCTATGCGTTGCCATGCAGTACTAGTAATGGACTTATCATGGAACAGACGGTTTTCTTATGAAATAATCAAAACCACTAAAATGGATGTCAGGCATAGAATGGTGTTTGATCTGGGAAGTGACTGGTTTTACCTGAGCAAGTGTATGATTACTCTAAGTGGCTGATCACTTATTCAAACTTGGTATTTCAATAAATATCTTTTTAATAATTGCTTAGAATTTTTGGAAATGTTATTTTTCAGCTTGAAGTCGAGGGTTATAATGTGTAAATACAGCTGACAAAAGTCAATTTCCAGGGTGTAATGTGATAAAAGATAAGGATTTTGACAGGGTATGATGATTGTCTATGGGCACTGTATGTTAAACTTGCTCACTTAAAATGGGGGGAGCATGTACATAAGTGCTGTCATTTCTGAACGGTTGAAGTCTGCACTTAAACCTTATTGTCATTGTTTCCTTTTAAAGTCAAAGTGCTATAGTACAAACCAAAATAACAAATGAATCATTTTCAGTATATAATGAATTATGGTGCTCACTCATATACGCTCACTGGCCACTTCATGAGGTACACCTTGCTAGTACCAGGTTGGACTCCCTTTTACCTGGCATAGATTTAACCCGGTGCTGGACATTTTTTAGATTTTGGTCCATATTGACATTATTGCATCATGCAGTTGCTGCACAGTTTTCAACCGCACGTCTATGATGCAAATATCCTGTTCCACCACATCCCGAAGGTGCTCGATTGAATTGAGATCTGTTGACAGGACATTTGAGTACAGTGAACTTATTGTCATGTTCAAGAAACCAGTTTTGTGAGGTTTATGATATGGCACGTTATCCTGCTGGAACTAGACATTGGAAAGTTGGCACACTGTGGTCATAAAGGGATGCATAGACATTGTCAGCCCTCAGCAGCAATACTCTGTGGCATTTAAATGATGCTCAATTGGTACACCACCACCAGCTTGAACCTTTGATACAAGGCCGGAAAGTTCAATGTTGTGATTTCAGAGATGGTCTTATGCATACCTTGGTTGTAACAAGCTGTTATTTGAGTAACTGTTATCTTTCTATCAGCTCAAACCAGTCTGGCCATTCTCCTCTGCCATCAACAATGCATTTTTGCCCAGAGAATTGCCACTCACTAGATTTTTTTTTCCATAACATTCTCTGTAAACCCTAGAGATGGTTGTGCAGAAAAATTTACCAGTAGAACATCACTTTCTGAAATACTGAAACTAGCTTGTCTGGCAACAACATCCATTCCACTTTCAAAGTCACTTAAATCACCTTTCTTCCACATTCTGATGCTTGGCGTAAAAACTTCAGAATATCAGCAGATAAGTTAAAATGTGTCTTTATGTATGGCAGTGTTTCTGAACGGGGCGGTACCGCCCCTCAGAGTGCGTTCATAGGACAACGGGGGGTTGGAATCAATATTTTGGCAAGGGGTGCATTGCGGGAGCATTTGAGGTGCAATATCTCGGGCTCTGCTGAACCAACATCGACGGTCCACCACGCCTTAGTTGATGAATGTGAACTGGATGTCATTATATACACCGAATTCCAAATTATTATGCAAATTATATTTTACACTGATTTTCCTAAACAGTCGATGTAAATGACAATCGGTATAATTTTGAAGTCATCAACCGTTAAAATTTAAATGGGTTTATTTAAAAAATAAAGAACGGAAAATGCACTGTTGCAAATTATTACAGAGTTTGAAAACATTTTATAGGCTGTAAAGAACTGAAAATGGTAATTTGTTGAATTTTCAGCATTAGGAGGTCGAATTTACTGAAATCAAAAGCTATTTCAATCAAAAACATCTTAACAGGGCAATTTACTTTAACATATGACTTCTTCTTTGATATCACCTTCGCAATTGCTGCATCCATTGAACTTGTGAGTTTATGGAGAGTTTCTGCTTGAATTTCTCTGCAGGATGTCAGAATAGCCTCCCAGAGCTGCTGTTTTGATGCAAACTGCCTCCCATCCTCATAGATCTTTTGCTTGAGGATTCCCCAAAGGTTCTCAATAGGGTTGAGGTCAGAGGAGGATGGGGGCCACAACATTAGTTTCTCTCCTTTTATGCCCATAGCAGACAATGACAGAGAGGTATTCTTTGCTGCATGAGATGATTATGGTACGAAAGGCACAGTTCTTCTTTTTGTATCATGGAAGAAAGTGTTCAGTCAGAAACTCTATATACTTTGCTGAGGTCATTTTCACACCTCCAGCGACCCTAAAGGGGCCTACCAGCTCTATCCCCATGATTTCGGCCCAAAACATCATTCCACCACATTTTTGCTGACGTCGACAGCCTTATTGGGACATGGTGGCCATCCACCAACCATCCACTACTCCATCCATCTGGACCATCCAGGGTTGCACGGCACTCATCAGTAAACAAGACTGTTTGAGAATTAGTCTTCATGTATTTCTGGGCCCACTGCAACCATTTCTGCTTGTGAGCATTGGTTAGGGGTGGCCGAATAAAAGGTTTATACACAACTGCAAGCCTCCAGAGGATCCTACACCTTGAGGTTCGCAGGACTCCAGAGACACCAACAGCTTCAAATACCTTTTTGCTGTTTTGTAATGCATTTTAGCAGCTGCTCTCTTCATTCAATGACTTTGTCAGGCAGTAACCTTCCTCATTATGCCTTTATCTGCACGAACCCATCTGTGCTTTGAATCAGCCACAAGTCTCTTCACAGTTCAATGATCACACTTAAGTTTTTATGAAATATGTAATGTTTTTTTATACCTTGTCAAGGCATTGCACTATTTGATGCTTTTCCGCAGCAGAGAGATCTTTTTTCTTTCCTATAATGATTGAAACCTGTGGCCTGCTTAATAATGTGGAACATCCTTCTTAATTAGTTTTCCTTTAATTGGGCTCACCTGGAAAACGAATTATCACTGGTGTCTGAGATTGATTTCAGTGATCCAAACAGCCCGGAGACACTACCATCCATATGTAATGTTTATGACCCTTAATTTCAATTTGCATAATAATTTGGAACACGGTGTAGACATCATTACCTTCTGCACATTATAGTAATGTGTTAGTTTATTAACTCTAAACTTCTACCAGGTTTATCTTAACATGATAATGGCTAATTAGAAACCTATTGATGACTAGAATGTTCCTCAAAATCATTCCACTGCCAAGTGCATGTTTTAGAATTGGCTAACATCTTTCTGCCTATCAATGTTCAGTTTTAGTCAGAGATGGACTAGAGGAAGATCTGTACTGGAGGGAAAAATGACTTTGAAAGGGCGGAGCTTTCATCACAACACAGAGTTCACTCAATTGAAGAAACTGGTAAAGGAGGGGATCTCCAACCTTTTTGATCATGAGAGATACTTAGAAAGTATACATAAAAAAGTTCAGCTTTCAAAGGTGTATGTTCCTGGGACATTAAAGAAACAATACATAGGTTTTGCATACAGTATACTTCTAGCCTTATACATTATATGTATCCATTGATACTTTTATATTGATATCCATAAATCCATTAATTAAGTATCCACAGATACTTCATTAGTAAGTTTCTAAGAAAGGGGCCGGGTTGGACGTTGTTGTTATTTCAACTGCTGATTCCCTCTTAAAGATGTGATTGGGCTTGCATGGTTCTCTACCTTTGTGAGAAATGGTTTCTTGCGTAGAATCAGACATGCTGACTAATTGAGTAGCTGAACTATGCTCCTATGGAGTTATCAGATCTTAGTGTTGATTGTTCATTTTGTTTGTTGGCTGAGATGAAATGAAAAGCAGTGAAAATAATTGTCATTACCAAAGGTGCTGATCTCAGATCTGCCTGGCTTCCATTTGGATCCTCCTTTCAAGCCCCCATCCCTCTCTTTTCGCTACACGACTATATTCATTGAATTGTTATGCATACCTGTAAAATAAGGCGCATTTCTTTCTCTCGTGTTTACACTCTTGTAGTTTAACAGTCATGGATTCTAAAGCCTACAATGGCTTAGCGATTCCTTCGCTAAATCCAGGCTCAAATGTATGGAAGTGCACGTCTGGAGAGAGTGGGGGTTATGAGACGTAACTTAGCAACGGAACATGAAAGTACTGTCTTTGAGAAGAAAGGATGCTCACCTGTTCACTGTGGCACATGATCCTATCTCTGATAATGTTACTAATGACTTGGAACCAAGTACTGTAGTTACAGTGTATTCCTGTACCTCCCACGTTTCCATCCAAACAGTGGTAGTGGGTATGATGTACAGTGTATCAGTTGCTGTTCATGAACTTCACATGCTCCTACGTGTGTACTGCTAAATGAACGTCCCCCCAGGTTGTCCACCACCACTGTTCTCCATTCACATCTGAAACTCCAGGTCAGAACGATGCTGAGCCAATTTGCAACTACCTCTTTGAAACCTCAGAGTGTGATGTGACCAGGATAAGGGAATGCATTACACTGCTGTGCTAATCGAGAGCCCCGATGTTCTCAGGTTCTTTCTGAAACGTAATAATTTTGTCAGGATGAATTTAACAGGCATTAAATAGACTGTAATATTGAAAGTAAAAGGGGAAGCTGATTAACTGTAACGCTACAAACCAAAATATGATTATATATTTAGATGTGCATCTACAGCATCTTTAAATTACACATAAAATGTGATGTCTCGAGAACAGTATACAGAAGATGTGAAAAACCAACACAAATGGAAAGTTCCTGTTTAGTGTAGCCTTCTGCTCTTCAGAATGATAACCTCCAGATGTCACCTCCAGGGCTGTGTGGCTAACTGATGCCCCAGTGACAAGCTGCCTAGTTGGGAGGAAAGAGAAGCCAGCTGGCCTGCCTGCCAGCTCTGGGCTTGGGGAGCTCCAGGCAGTTCTGGGACCGATTTCACACCCACTGATTTTTGTTTGTCCACACACATTCACACGCACCAACACATGCATAGACAGTCACTTGTAAGCACACATCACACAGCAAATACACACCCAACATACCTTTCTCACAGCAGAGAAGCCGTTCCAGGTTCCCTTGTTTCCTTTGTAATGATGGCAGTGTGCCATTTTGCCTGCTTAGCTGGGCTGTCATTGGCCAGACTGAGTCACATGGACTCACTGCAGCCATATCATTCATGGACAGGCCTGGAGTAAAGAAAGAGGACCTCTCTGCTTTGTTATGGCTGCTTGGCACAGTGTTTGGAGGAATGTGGGAATTGGCCAACGCAACATTGATCGACCCAATGATCAGCGGCCCCGATGTCCTGCATTCATCAGCGGGCTGAGACGCAGATAATGAAGCAGAGTCACAAGGTTATTCAACAGAGCTGCTGATAAGAATGTTATCAGGAGGGAACACATGGGCTACAAACAGGGAGGCATGGGAGCGTCATTGCTACCATCCTCACCCTCATGTTAACATCTATCTTCTACTTCTCCACCCTCTGTTTCTATCTCCTGTTACTCCACCTGCTGTTTCTATCTCCTGTTACTCCAC
>JACXGM010005412.1:0-35205 GCA_016801145.1 Umbra pygmaea | reverse complement strand
ATTAGCTTACTAGTGAACCAGTTAGGATTCAGGTATACCTTTTGTATAACTGATGCTTTTAATGAAAGATCCAATGCTTTAATATTCAATAACTTTTGACCTCCATGTTCGTATTCATTATACAAGTATGCTCTTTTTATTTTGTCTGGCTTACCATCCCATATAAAGTTAAATATCTTTTGTTCATATAATTTAAAAACATTTCATTGGGTGTAGGTAAAATTTGTTTTGCTATTGTTTTGATTGAGAGCCCCCTGGTGGCCAAAAACTACATATTGTACGTTTAAAAAGTACTAGAGCGGTCTTCCAAACCTTAAGAATTATACCTGTGATAATGGATTAAAAAACGTGAGCAATTGGCTTAGCAATAATAGTTGTAGCAAGCTGCAAGAGACAATGATTAGTTCATCCACCCCAGTATGTACATAGTCTGTGTTCGTTGACTGAAAGTCATTGAAAGTCGGTTTCTGATGGCTGTGCAGGGGTTCACTTCCTGCTCACACTTCATCAAAAAAGTTGTGTGAATTATGAGTACGTATAGGTTGGAATATTCATTGTAACAGCTGAATAAAACAATGGCTTCAAATGAAGAGACTCCATTACCATGTACTGTATTAAAATCTTTTGTCAAATCTAAAGTTTTGATTAAAAAAACTCAGTCCCAAAAGATAAAGGAAATTGAGTATTATACCTCCTTAATTCTAATTGTGTAAATAAATAAATTTGAACCAAAAATCCTCCCTGAAAACAAGGCTAAATATTAAATGTGTCCCAAAATGGGTACAAGACATTCCCTGGGTTTGATGTGAAATTGTCCACGTTAACCACAATACTTGAAACTTCTGAATGGGACAAGTAAAATCTCAGCAAAAAAGTTCTGTGAACCCCTGGAAGACAAACACAAGGCTAACACACAAACCTGAAATCAACTGTTGAGCAAAGGTATACTGTAGCATCCTGGGAAAAACAGGAGAAACACTAGTTAATTAATGACTGAGTCCCTTGGTGGCTACAGTGCATTACATGTTTATTTTGGCACATTTTCTGCAGCAGTGAAGAGCTCAAGTAAAGAAAGTAGCAGGGAAGCTTTGCCATTAGTGACGCTTGTCTGACAGACAAACCCAGTGATTACAGAATACCCTGGCCGGTGACATCAGAAGTTACACACAGCCTGGCCATTAGACGCTCAGCAGAGCGTGCTCTTTCCCGCCTTGTATCTCCCCAGGTCCATTTCCTTCCTTCTGCATCCTTCACCATTTCCTCTCCCTCTCTGAGAAGTCTTGGTCAGACACTGAGGCTTTATTAACAGTGACAAGTTGAAACAGTCCCCCTCCACCCACAGTCCTCTGTCAGTCACTCCGGCTGCTCTGAGGTGCATCCATTTTGAGGGCCTGCCTGCCAGCCTGCCTTTAGATATTTTCCCGCCTTTTCTTGTTGAGTCCTCCTGAAGACAACAAGCCATATGAGCTGAGAGAGAGCATTAACCGAGGGAGAGAAGACTTGGGACCTTACAGCCTCAACATTAGTATCCTACTACTTCAGTTTTATATTATTAGCATCTGATAATTGTTGAAAAATTTAATATTGTTACTATTGACTGCCTACAGTACCTTTGACCTGACAACTGTTTATTTCATGTCATACTTTGACAATGTAGGTAACCTAACTTTCCATGAATAAAGTTTTATGGATTGAGAGTAGAGAGAAAGGACAGAATAGAGAGGAGGTATGAATAGAGAGAAGAGAGGGAGGAGGGAGATGAGGGGGAGGGGCCCTGGGGACCAGGTGTTTCACAGCCTATACATGGCAGCATTCCTGATGTCCACCCACACTCACAACACCCCAGGCTGCCTGCTTGCCTTCCAGAATTCAGCACCCGGACCCATTTAGGGGGGTGCAATATTACATAAAGTTCAGCAGATTTATATTTTGTCACTCAGTAGGACTACGACCAGCAGTGGACCAACCAAGCCTGATTCAATCCATTCCACTGGAAGTTAAAGAAAAGGCAAAAGGCAAACACTCCAGCCCACTCAAACGTATACAACTTGATTGTGTTTGCCATGTTTGGCCAATATATCAGTGCCCTAAGCTAGTTTGCAAGTTGTTTGTTTGCTGGTGCCAGGTGCAATGCTCGAGTATCTCAGAAGCCTTGGTACTATTTCAGCTTTCATGCATTAGTGTCTGGGTTTTTTTTCTTCCCGTTTTCTAATTTTCGATTCCCTCTTGTGAATCCTGAACCCGACCCCTACAGCCTACCCCGTTGCTCGGAGTGCCCTCCATGGTCATGTGTTGATGACAACTCTGTAGCCAATGACACAGAGGTATGCTTTGCAGCATGCATTGTCATGCAGGAATACGATTTTGCTACGGAAGTCACAGTTCTTCCTTTTTGTACCATGGAAGACTCTATATCAGTCAAACTCTATATACTTTGCAGAGGTCATTTTCACACCTTCAGGGACCCTAAAGTGGCCTACCAGCTCTCTCCTAGTGATTGAGGCCCAAAACATGACTCTGCCTTCTCCTTGCTGACGTCGCAGCCCTATTGGGACATGGTGGCCGTCCACCAACCATCCACTACTCCATTCATCTGGACGATCCAGGGTTGCACGGCACTCCTCAGTAAACAAGACTGTAAACAATTACTGGTCCCGTTACAACCGTTTCTGCTTGTGAGCATTGTTTAGGGGTGGCCGAACAGTAGGTTTATGCACAAATCCTACACCTTGAGGTTCGCGGGACTCCAGAGGCACCAGCAGATTCAAATACCTGTTTGCTGCTTTGTAATGGCATTTTATCAGCTCCTCTCTTTATTTGATGAATTTGTCTGGCAGTAACCTTCCTCATTATTCCTTTATCTGCACAAACCCGTCTGTGCTCTGAATCAGCCACAAATCTCTTCACACTATGATGATCACGCTTAAGTTATTTTAAAATATCTATTGTTTTCATACCTTGTCCAAGGCATTGCACTATTTGATGCTTTTCCGCAGCAGAGAGATCCTTTTTCTTTCCCGTGTTGCTTGAAACCTGTAGCCTGCTTAATAATGTGGTACATTGTTCTTAAGTAGTTTTCCTTTAATTGGGCTCACCTGGCAAACTAATTATCTGAGAGTGATTTCAGTGATCCAAAGAGCCCAGAGACACAATACCATCCATGAGATTTTTAAAAAACTGATTAAAAACTAAATATTTTGTTTATGACACTTAATTCCAATTTGCATAATTATTTGGAACGGTGTATATACAGACTATGCCTGTGAAACCACATTGGTTTCACCCCTAGTGTTATTTCTTTCAGCTAAAGAGAATTAACTCCAGTGGGCAAGCCATCAACATCACTGGACACCTGATTAATGGAAAAACATTACATGGTCCAACAGGATTTAGTGTAAGCAGCCATAGAACATTCTGCCTGGTGTCAGTGGTCCAGCTTCATAGCAGGGATGTTCTGGTGAATATTGTCCTGGCACACTTCATGTCCCTTGACACCAAAGTAAAGCAACATTTGAAAACCACACTGCATCTGAATCCTTTTCTGGCTATAGCTCATTCTTCACCGCATGGGGTAGAACTTCCAGCAGGACGATGGAACATGTCAGAAAGGATGTATATTCTCATAATGGTTCCAGGAACGTGGCAGCAAGTTTAGATTACGTGAGTGGCCCATACAAAACCTCAACCTGTCAGTGCATATTTAAGGGTGGGCTGAAACTGTCTGTATGCAGCATGAACTTACCGTCGTCTGATCTGCAGCAACCGTGTGATGTACATCCCCTCCTAGACCCACGTCCCCCTCCCCCCGGAGCCTATCTCTCATGCTTGATCTACCTTCTTTGTCTGTCCTACCAACACACATGTCTTTCCTCATCTCTGGCTTAAAGTCAAATTAATCATGGCTTCGCTCTGCAGCACACTGAGCTGCGCGTTTACATCTACTCTGTGTGGCTTGAACTCCTCCAATCTGAGACTGACGTGTAGAGTGAGATCTCAGATTGGCCTAGACATCCATCCATTGATTAAAAAGCTGGGCAGTAGATAATCAAACTGTTCATCAAAACAACAGTGCCGACAATCCACAACTGAAATGCCTTGGCTTGAGCCGACGTGCTGAACAGCACTTTGAAGAAGGGGACATTTCTGAATTATTCAAGGCAGAGTCCAAATTACCTGTGACCGTAACTGCTGCTCGAGCCTCTACGCCGTTGGAACCGACGCACGCTTGCAGTTTCATTTTCATCATTAAATGGGCTCGTCACGCTCCTACAGAGACGTACCGTAGCAGATTTCAGTGGTCTCTCAAAAGCAATGCAAGCAGCTACGCCAGCAAAGTACCAGTGCCTTTCAAATGCTCAAAGAGCGGTGCTGAGGAGGTGTTTGTTTTCCAGCCACAGAAGTCTCATTCTGACATACGAATGGAAAAGATATACTCTGGCACACATGCTATCGCCACCTCCAGTAGATTTTATACACTGCTAGGCAGGTTCCCAAGCCAGTTGAAATGCAATCTCCTGTGGGCAGAGTCTGTATTATATAGACTCTGCCAAGAGTGGCTCAAATATGTGAAATACTGTTTTCCTGTTTTGTTTTATCGTCAATGATTATATGGTAGAATCAAGATTGGGCGATTTGAATCTTAAACTAGGAGATGGAACATGACCAATAAAAAATAGGGTTAAGTTATATTTAAAATTGTCTTTTGCAATGTTAAAGGCAGGCCAGTTATAGCAATCTGTATAGCATATGGACACAGAAGTTTAGTCAAGCAACTGACCAGATTTACTTTTGTGCTTCAGAGATTAGTTGAAATGATGTAAAAAACGACAGTGTTTATAATCTGTGTCTTTAAAACAAGATTCTAACTCCGTATTGAGCTTAACAGAAATAACAAAACAGCTTGGTATATTCTTGCTACATGTATATAAGTGTGCAATTTCTTAGTTTCACTAAAGCTCAGAAGGCAGTGTGACCGATACGTAAACTTAAATTACCAACAGCAATATGACCAAATACATTGAGCGGGTTTCTCTTTTCTATAGTTTGATCTTACCTTCAGAAGCTAGGCACCGAATGTGAGAAAGATCAGAGGTGCGAGTGCCGCTCTGCTTTCTGAACTGAGTATGGCAAATGTATTGCTGAAACACGCAAAACAAAAGAGAATTGGCGCAGACGTGGGAGACACGGGCTTAACACAGGGAGCAAAATGGATCAGGTGAGGTGGATAGGAGGCTAACAAGGCCTGAAGGAGCTGTTATCCTCCACCAATGAGTCATCATTGAGGAGTCAGACCTCTGGAGAAGGAGTCCTCTCAAATGTATTCTACTTCAAATTTTGACACGCACTTGGTAATGCCCTGTGATTGAAGCTAGGTACGCAAAGGTGAGCTGAATATGCTTCCAACGCCGTGCTTTGTGTGACTTCCAGTGACTAAGTTCATACCAAAATTAGGCCACAGCGAGCTGGCCGGGCGACATGGCGGTGCTATGCATCCTGAGTATGACTCACTACCATTGACCTCCAGCTTACACACACACACACACACACACACACACACACACACACACACACACACACACACACACACACACACAACAGTCTCTGTATTCATTCAGCAGGATATAAAACATGGGTCCAGATATAGGCAACAACAACTGAAGGATGATGTACATTCAGAGTTGGTCAGAGGGGAAATCTACAGCACGCTAGCTAACCTACACTAAGAGTAGTCGTTTACACAGTTTGTTCATTGAGAAATCCTTTGTTATATAGCTTATTATATTTGCAGCATCAAAAGCATTCTCTAAAAAAGAAATACAATTAAACAATTGAAAAGATGTCCAACTAGACTGATGATATTAGGGAGTAATATCATCAGTCTAGTTTGAGCGGAGCTCCAATATGGACTAACCAGTTCACTAGAATGTTTTATTCCATTTGCCCTGCAGCCAAAAGGTGCGTGTGTGTGTGCGCGCGCGCATGTGTGTGTGCGCACGTTGCGGCCCAGACTCGTGGGTGGATTTGAGGTCGTTGACACATCGTATAATTGTGTGCTTGCGTATGAGTTGGGATGTGTTTTTCCTGGTCCACAGAGGCTGGTCTTGTACTGCCTGGCTCAGGGGAAAAGAGGCCCAGCAGGCAGCTGAATTAGCTGTTCTACACTACCAGGGAGGTGTGTTGACCATAGTAGCACAAGACATAGGCCTATTCCTGCCCTGAACTTGACTGTGTTGACCAATTAGCCCATACACTGTGGGTTGACAGTGTAAATGAATGTAATGTACAGTAGAGTTACCACATGACCCGGACCCATCAACAGTTTAATGGAAGGTCTTGGTTGATTGACCTTACTGAGTGAAGCATTTGTCATAGTTTGATTTTAGCAAATCCAAATAATGAGAGGTCTGGCATAGAATTAGAGTGGATCTTCTGACATCCGATGGCTCAGTGGTTAGGGAGTCAGGTTTGTAGTCGGAAGGTTGCTGCTTTGATTCCTGAACGTTTCGAATGTCCTTGTGTACTTGGGAAAGGAACTTAACCCTAATGTCCCTGTCCTTACTGTAAGTCACTCTTAAGAGCGTCTGTTAAATGACTAAAATGTAAAAGTAAAACAATCAGGATTACAGCTGGCCTGAGCCAATCACCCAGAAGCTAACAGGCCTATAGATATTTTAAACATTTTGCTGAAGACAAGATACCAGATTGAATGAAGCATGCACTGGGTTTCCAAGCCTGGAGTCAGTGCAGATTGTCTCCACAGATACGTTGTCATATATAAACATTGCAACAGAGCAATTTGTGCTTAAATGCAGATGTGGGGGAAAGTGTTGTCGGGGATGATCGAATAGTCGAATAAACGGATTAAACCAATAATAATCTCAACAAGAATTTCTCACAGTGTTCTTATTGGCTAATGAAGGGTGAGTATAACCAAGTGTTCCACTAGACCTTCTGTGAATTCAGAAGGAAGCAATCACATTTAAGTACACAAATATAAAGTCTGTCCTTGAAAACAGTATTGACTGCCAATATTGTCTGTCAGGGCTGCAATTCTTTATCATTCAGGGTCCACGTTAACATTTTGGATGTTGTGTTTTTGTTTTCATTGTAACAAGACTTTTCCGTATATCCAGAACCCAGTGAATGGCTGAGGTGCCCAAACTGCTGTGATTTAAATGTTCCAGTGATATGTGATAGGCCCTGACTAGGCCTAGAGTTATGTACTTCTAAGGTTCTACTACGTACGGCAGGGTCATCTTCACAGTGGTGTGTGTGTGTGTGTGTGTGTGTGTGTGTGTGTGTGTGTGTGTGTGATGTGGTCTGAGCAGGTATGTGGTGGTGTAAGACGACTCCAATTCAGCAAACAGATCATCAGCTAAATGTTCATGACTTTAAATAGCTTGCTCAAACACCCTCTAGTTTCTGTCCCAGGGTAGCCTCACAGTGTTTCAACACAGTCTTCTGTAATAAAGAAGTAATGCAACGTGGACATAGGTACATTTCCTCATGTGATTGATTTTACGGCAATGCACTGTGGTCAGTGGGACCTGAACTGTAAACATCAGGCAACCTTTCGATCACTGGGCTGTTGATTTAACTGCTAGGCCACCTTCCGCCCCTGATAAGAATTCATGACTAGAAGGGTTTTTGCCCTACGATAGATATCGATAGCTTTCGGCAACATTTTCTGAATCTGTTTGAGCTGACGTTGGGACGAGACACAATAGTAATGTGTAAACTTGCAGGTCTCTCAAATCCACGCTACCTCCGGAGGTAGTGCACGAGAGATCCCATCTGGGGCTTTGCTAGTAGCCCAGGAGAAATGTGTATTGCGAGGAAATTCAGTCAATGGACTGGGCTGGTTTGCTCAGGCATGCAGCTCAAAACGTCTTGAATGACATTCCCACAAACGCGCGATTGTGGTCTGGTGACATGACACTGTGAAGACAAACCGTATGGAGAATAGCTCGAACGGATTAAGAACATTTGGCTGAATGCTGTTGGTATCTATCGTAGTGTAAAGAAGCCCTAGGGGTGCAAAGGGTCAGAAATATTTCCAGTAAATGTCTACATTTTCTGGAAATATTCCATGGGAGGTTGAGCCTGGGAATTTTGCTTAAATTCATAAAAAACTGCTTATAAAAGTGAAACTTTTTTATGGGATGAACAAGGCAATTCTAGGTCTTGTGGCAAATTTTGATTAAACTATCCCAAATTCAATTGAAATGCAACCTTTTGCATGCACAATGCATTCTTCCATCACATGTACAGCTTATTCTCAAGATCTTGCAAGCTAATGAGATGTTGTTTAATTTGTCTTTTGTATGACACAAAATATTTTGCACCTCCAAAGTGTTTGGTATGTTGTGTAAAACGTATGGTTAAAATCCCAATACAATCCTATTTCAATCCAGGTTGTCACACAACAAAATGTGGAAATGTTCCAGGGGGGTAAATATTTATGCAAGGCACTGTATATCCAATGCAAAAATCATACATGTAAATGAGATTAATATTAATTTCCCATTAATTCCCATATTTTTGTTAATTCCCATGGAAAGTTCCCACTTCTGAATATTCCCCAGAAAGTGCAACCCTATCCATGACATCACTTTATTCATCTTAACGAAACACTCCAGACCCCTAAACAGCTCAAAATTATTGTACCAGTAATGTTTTTGTCATGAAAATTACTAAAAGCACCTTCACATCTGGTAATTCCCAAATTGACCACAGTCAGTTTTCCAAGAACCTGCGATGACGTCACTGCAACATTTTTCAATTGGTAGTTTTGAAGCGAGTTGATCTTTGAATCGAGTCGATAAGAGAATACAATGGGACAAATGAATATCAGGAAGTCAACCAATCGCATCCCCTGAATCTACAGTGGGGAGAACAAGTATTTGATACACTGTCCATTTTGCAGGTTTTCCTACTTACAAAGCATGTAGAGGTCTGCAATTTTCATCATAGGTACACTTCAACTGTGAGAGACGGAATCTAAAACAAAAAACAGAATATCACATTGTATGATTTTTAAATAATTAATTAGCATTTTATTGCATGACATAAGTATTTGATCACCTACCATACCAACCAGTAAGACTTCCAGCTCTCACAGACCTGTTCGTTTTTCTTTAAGAAGCCCTCCTGTTCTCCAATCATTACCTGTATTACCTGCACCTGTTTGAACTCGTTACCTGTATAAAAGACACCTGTCCACACACTCAATCAAACAAACAGACTCCAACCTCTCCACAATGGCCAAGACCAGAGAGCTGTGTAAATACATCAGCGATAAAATTGTAGACCTGCACAAGGCTGGGATGGGCTACAGGACAATAGGCAAGCAGCTTGGTGAGAAGACAACAACTGTTGGCGCAATTATTAGAAAATGGAAGAAGTTCAAGATGACGGTCAATCTCCCTCGGTCTGGGGCTCCATGCAAGATCTCACCTCGTGGGGCATCAATGATCATGTGAAATTTGAGTGATCAGCCCAGAACTACACAGCAGGACCTGGTCAATGACCTGAAGAGAGCTGGGACCACAGTCTCATTGAAAACCATTAGTAACATACTACGTTGTCATGGATTTAAATCCTGCAGTGCACGCAAGGTCTCCCTGTTCAAGCCAGCGCATGTCCAGACCCGTCTGAAGTTTGCCAATGACAATCTGGATGATCCAGAGGAAGAATAGAAGGTCCTGTGTTCTGATGAGACAAATGGATGGATGGATGGATGGGGCCATGTATTGCGAGATCTTGGCCAACTACCTTCCCTCAGTAAGAGCATTGAAGATGGGTCGTGCAAGGGTCTTCCAGCATGACAACGACGTGAAACACAAAGCCAGGACAACTAAGGAGTGGCTCCGTAAGAAGCATCTCAAGGTCCTGTAGTGGCCTAGCCAGTCTTCAGACCTAAACCCAATAGAAAATCTATGGAGGGAGCTGAAAGTTCGTATTGTCCAGCGACAGCCCAGAAACCTGAAGGATCTGGAGAAGGTCTGTATGGAGGAGTGGGCCAAAATCCCTGCTGCAGAGTGTGCACACCTGGTCAAGAATTACAGGAAACGTATGATCTCTAATTGCAAACAAAGGTTTCTGTACCAAATATTGAGTTCTGCTTTTCTGATGTATCAAATACTTATGTCATGCAATAAAATGCAAATTCATTATTTAAAATTCATAAAATGTGATTTTCTGGTTTTTTGTTTTGGATTCCGTCTCTCACATTTGAAGTGTACCTATGATGAAAATTACAGACCTCTACATGCTTTGTAAGTAGGAAAACCTGCAAAATCGGCAGTGTATCAAATATTTGTTCTCCCCACTGTAGATGTATTTTCAAAAATGTTACAGTGACATCACTGCAGGTTTTTAAAACACTTACAGTGGCTGAGTTGGGAATAACCAAAGGCGTTGAGGTGTTTTTAGTAACTGTTTTGGCAGAAACAAGACCGGCACAATGGTTTTGATCTGTTTAGGGGTCTGGAGTGTTCCTTTAAACAGTGTCCTTAGTGAGACAACCAACCAGAGGGCCTAACCTGCTTTGAGTGAGTGAAGTCAATGACAGTGATTTGCAGAGGAGTTAAACAGTGAGAAGACACTGAGTCTTCTCACATATCCGGATTGTGTAGTACCAAGGCCTGGCCAATACAGCAGAGCTAGCCCAGCTCTAACATGGTGGTTAGTGTATTTTTAGACAAACGCCAGCCAGGCAGGCAGCAGGCATCTCTTAACAGTCCAGGGCAGAGAGACAGAGAGAACAGAGGGACACTTGTGTTGGATGGCACCCAGGGGGACAGAGGTGGACTTGAGGGCAAATGTGGTGGCCAGTTGCCCATTGGTCAATTCTACTCCTGGCATTTAGGCTGCTGCTTGTTCCACCTTTCATCTTCACATTTTACCAAGACTCAAAAAAGACTGTTGAAATGAGATTTATCGGCCTGGACGATTTATTAGGGACGATTTATGAGTTTTTCATATAATCAGTGCTTTTATACACCGATTACGGCCAATACTTTTTTCCGGGATGCTGTAATTAGATAGGATATCGCGAAGGGTCTGCATGACAGACAAACCATCCGTTGTGCAGTGCAGCATATTAAAGACCCATGCTGAATCCCAAACCAAACAAACCCTTCCACTCCACCCTTTAGAGATCTTCATCTTTAAAGATAGGAGGGATTTGAAAATTTGAAATCCATTGTTGTTCCATAAATTAACAGTGGAACATGAATTGCACAATTCAAATCAAGAGTTTTTCCCAAAATGTATGTGACTACTAAACCCCTAACCACCCCGGTGTAAAGTCACCCTCTTTTGTCTAGGTGTGCTCTCCTTATGCCTTTACCTGTACATCCCGTCTGTGCTCTGAATCAGACACAAATCTCTTCACAGTACAATGATAACGCCTAACTTTTCGTGAAATATCTAATGTTTTCATACCTTGTCCAAGGCATTGCACTATTTGATGTTTTTCCGCAGCAGAGATCCTTTTTCTTTCCCATTGTTCTTTAAACCTGTGCTTAATAATGTGGAACATCAACATTTCAGTGATCCAAAGAGCCCGGAGACACTACCATCCAAGAGTTTAATTTTTAATTTTTTTAATGTTTATGACACTTAATTCCAATTTGCCTAATAATTTGGCACGGGGTGTATTTTAAGGTTAGGGCTGATTTGCCGATTTGCTCAGAGAACTCTGCTCCCATTATTATAATTTTTTATCAACCATAATCTGCCTTCAGGCTAAATCAACCAATATTAAATCTGAAATACATTAGCTAGGTTAACTATCTTGTATTGCCTTGCATATAATACATGTGGTGCATTTTTATTTATCAATTAACAGCCTACATCAATGTCGGATGCTGGCAGGGTGTCACCAAATGGGAGCTGGATTAACAAATTAAACACAAGGATTGCGCAAATTACTGGCATATTTATTTAAAAAAAAATAATTAATGTTAACAGCCAATGAAAATAGGAACATATTTTCTCTGGATTGCCCTACAATCACATGCAGCATTGTTTGCAGGATTAGATTGAAAGCAGGGTATGTCTGCAACATGAAATTAATGTGTGTGCGTTACATGTGTGCATGAGTTAAACTTGTGTTCTCAAAGAGTGTGTCAGATTTCAGGGGTGTGAGCTAGTAACATTAGCTGTTGGGTACTCTTCCGAATGCAGAGTACACACACACATAGCTGCTCAAGAGAATATTTATTTAATGGAGTTAGACTTAATCCCATATTTATCAGTTACTGATATTTTGTTTTTACATGCATGGTGGTGTACTGTATGTATATTGGTTAGATTTTAAACTGCAACTGCTAGAAGAAAAGATTCAAACATGCATGTACAAGAAATCTCAGATGAAGAAAACTGTAGTGACTCCCAATACAACGGTAACTAAGGCCCAAAGATTTCCGCGTCGTAGAGATGTATTTTATTAATTTCCTGTAAATATTCTGTCTTGGTTACGATTTCTATTTTATGGACAAATCTAATCTTTACTCATTTGTCTTGAGGTTTCTTTTTCACCCACATAGTAATGTGCTCATTATGCATGTTTTCTCCTGTTTCCCCTCAATAGTTTCCCAGTCTAACATCAGTCTGAAGAAGCAGAGGAGTCGAGGAATTTTCAGCAATTTCTTCTGCTGCTTTAGGAACTACAATGTGGAACCTCCAGCTTCCAATAGCACCACCACCACATCCCTGCCTCCGCCCCCAGAGGAGAACGGAACACCACCCAAGGTACACACACAACTATAACCACTCTCAGCCCAATTTGACTAGTCTGTTTCAAAGTCTTATTCATACATACAAACGTTATGCTAACTTTCCCGAATCTTGCAACCTGATTTAGACTCACTGTATGTTTCAATGTTGTGATGTTTGTTCTCTATTTTCTTACTGTGTACCACTCTATTCCCTTTCAATCTTTGTTTTTGTCTGTTTGTTTCCTTGTGTAGTGTGACCAGGTAGAGGTTATCCCCATTGATATCCCTAGTGTATGTATCTTCTACTGTACCTTCTGCATGCAGGCTTGAGCAACTCAGTCCCTAAATACTGACATAAGGTCAGTCTGCATGAACAAACCTGAGACCCTAACTAACTAATGGCTGTCCTGTGAGCCAATATGTCATGTATTGCAATTCATCACGGACTTTAGAAAAGGTGTAATTTACAGGCATGGATTTCCAGTCTTTAAGAATCCCAAGATCTCTGAACTGCAAAACTGTCAGTCTGAAGTCCTTGTTAAATCTGAATGTTTGTGGTGTCAAGGTTTTAGTTTGCGAACATTGTTCAACGCCTTAATGCATTAATGCCTGCATGTCTGCTACGTAAGGGTTTGATACATTGTTTGCATCCTAACAACACTAACTGCCGGGCTGGCCAATGCAATGTCAGATGTCTGGAGTGTTTTCTCCCTCAGTACGCCGGAAGCCGCTCAGCCAGTTCTCTACTGTTTAGGCTAATGAGGTGTATCTTCATTTGGCTAAACCAAAGCACCGTGATGACTTGTTTGCAATACAATCAGATGGTCTCCAGGTAAACAAACAAGTCACTTAGCCTTCAATTGAATCAGACGCTCTCCAGAGTAGACTAAACAGTAACCAAACCTTCTAGACAGCCTATGGATAAATTATGTATAAAAGAGTCTGACAGCCTTCCTGTGTAGAGGAATTCACTTTCCTAGGCGCTAAGGTAGCCTAATCCCGGCAGACAGGCTTACTAAAGGCAGCCAGTGTAGCCTTCTGAAAAGATTTGACTAGGAACATTATGCAGCTCTGGAGGCCAGTGTCTTCACTACTTTTTAATGCATATTATAAAATGGGTTCGGCGATATCTGCAATTTGATTGGCTAAAATTGCATTCCAAGCCTATGACAATTCCCAAGCTTTATCCTAGTGACTCTCGTATTCACTTCCAAGGGGGTATGATGGGATTGCTCTAATTTAAGGCTCTATATTGTTTGGTAACGGATTAGCCTGCTAACAACGTCTAACTTTGTCTGTCATGCAGATAATGCTGAAAATCTAGTTTGTCATGGAGGAAATGCTGCATACTTTTGTGGAGATAATGTTCCAGATCTAGAAAGTCATCAAGATAATGTTTTAGATCTTGGCAGTTGTGTAATGTTTTAGATCTAGGCAGTTATGTAATGTTTTAGATCTAGGGAGTTGTGAAAATAATGTTCCAGATCAAGACAGTCATGATGATAATGTTTCAGATCTAGATTGTCATGGAGATAATGTTGCAAATCTAGGCCCTCTGGGTAGTGCACTACTGTTGAGAAACACACTATAGTGGCAAGGTGGTCTAATGGTTAGGGCATGTGACCCTGGTTCGAAATCCCTGATGGCCAAGGTAAAACCTCTGTTGTTCTGTATGTGAGCAGGACAGTTAACCCTAAATGCTCTGGCTTCCCCCATTACATTCACCCTGTGTTTTTACTGAAGTTAAGTCTCGGTTCTTAGTCATATTTACTGGTTAGATAACTGTGAAATGCAAGAAGTTTAATAGTAATACCATAAAAATAGAATGGATAGAAAGGCCATTGAACTGCTTGGCGTGGTCATTCGATTAGTACACAACAAAATGGCGATTGTTGTTAGTTGTCACGGTGACAACACACAAATTGGTTTAATGCAGAAGTAGTCAGCTAGATCTTTGCAATGGCATGGTAAACATAAAAATGGCTGTCGCTCTGATCATTCGTCTACATTGATTTGAATTGGAATGGCCTTTCTATCCATTTAATTTCTATGAGTAATACAGTACTTTTGATCATAGCTCTAGTGGGGCTCTTTTGGTACTGGTTGACCTCAGAAAAGCTTGTTACTATCAGTGTGTGAATATGGTTGATTTAATCTCATCAGCTAGACCAAACACCGGAGTGGTTAAGGACACTTGTTTGCTGTTTAGAGGGAATAACGCATATTTTTGGAGATAAAGAAGTTGACTGTTGAGCTTCAGTGAGCCAGCAGACATATAATCTTTACACATCCCTACTCGGGGTCATCCAACACCTCTGCTAGCCTACTGTTCTTCCCATCACTCACTTCTCTTAACGCTTGGCTGTTAATCTATCACACATTCCTTAATGATGTCTCTATTCTACACCTCCCTCTCTCTATCTCTCTATCTCTCTCTCCATGTTTCCATTAGCCTCCAGCCAAATATCTCCTACCAGAGATGAACATATCTGACTATGGGAAGAAGTGTGTAGTGATCGACTTAGATGAGACCCTGGTGCACAGCTCGTTTAAGGTAAACGCTATAACTGGGTGTATTTGTTTAATTTAGATTTATTTATTGAAAGAAACAACATGGTGGTAAAACACAACTTGCAGGTGATATGGTGATGTGAATAATGGAAAAATCAATAAACTAGTTGTGTCAAACTAATAGAAATGGAATAGA
The DNA here is from genome assembly GCA_016801145.1 of Umbra pygmaea. NCBI lineage: Eukaryota > Metazoa > Chordata > Actinopteri > Esociformes > Umbridae > Umbra > Umbra pygmaea. The sequence goes on along the minus strand of JACXGM010005412.1, from coordinate 19,773 downwards.
TAGAAAGGCCATTGAGCTGCTTGGCGTGGTCATTCGATTAGTACACAACAAAATGGCGAGTGTTGTTAGTTGTCACGGTGACAACACGCAAATTGTTTTAATGGGGAAGTAGACCACTAGATCTTTGCAATGGAATGGTACACGTAAAAACGGCTGCCGCTCTGACCATACTGCTACATTGATTTGAATTGGAATGGCGTTTCTAATCATTCCATTTCTATGGTCACACTACTGTGATGTCTTCAAGTGCATGCATAGAAGAGCTCTGCCTTCTGTGAGCTGAAGAACATTTAAAGATCCTTAGAATAACCAGACTATAGAATGTGCCTACCGCTAACTGTAGAGAACTTTGTGGGCAAACCTGACAAGTTAGTTGAAAAAGTTGCTAAAAATGCCTACTTTCAGATCCAAGCAACTTTTGATTAATTGAATTCCCACGCTCTCAGTCACACAGCAGCGACGTTCGCTAGATCATAGATCTCGAGCTGGCTTTCATGTCTCATGGCGGAGAGAGAGCACTGTAGCGGGGATAGACTGTTTAACAGAGCGAGCTTGAGTAGGAGGTGTGTGTGTGGGGGGGGGGGGGTCGAGGGAGGAGTGAAGGACGGACTGGAAAAGATCAGAGGATGAAAGAACGAGAGCAGCAACAGACAGTGTAGCGAAAGTGTATTCCCTGAAACACTGTTGATTATAACAGGAACCACCGCTGACCTTCATGATATTATCCACAATATCTTTCTGTTTCACTTTGCCCAGTCTCTGCTCCTGTTCTGCCGTCATTGTTGTTAGAATTCAAGGTAGAGAAAAATTACGAAAATAGGAAAGTCATTTGTTTTGCTGTTTTAAGGCAGAGAGGAGGGAAACTAAATGGTTGAATCAGAGGGTCTGTTTTCCTTTCTTAAAGCCGTCTAATGATTACTATCTTAAAACGGCTGAGCTGCAGTTATGAAACGGTACGAGTGCTCCCCCTGCAGGTCGGCTGTTGTATGACACCACTGTCTGAGACGCTGGCTCACTGGCATGCTGCTGATTTCTGTCTCCTCTACAGCCCATCAGCAATGCTGACTTCATAGTGCCAGTGGAGATAGATGGAACCGTTCATCAGGTACCGTATGAAGTCACGCGCTACTCTGTCCTGAAATACACTGAGATATATGAACCTGACATCTAACGTGTGTGTGCGCACTGTATGTGTACCGCACCCATAATGTCTTTGTAGAGAGCAAAGTGGCTGTTTGAGCTAAAATCCATCAGATGGAGCAGACCAAGAGGAGAGAGGTTGTGACCTTGTTCAAGTAATCCAGGATAGGCTGTGTGTATCCTGGTTGGCCTATTCATGATTACTTGCACTGGGTGGTGACTACTGGACCTTGACAGAGAAGAGATGGAAGAAGACACAGGTGCAAGTGAAGAGGATTGAATTCCTCTGCCTGATTGTGTGTTCAAGAAACATTATGTGTCTTTGGTCCTAAAAAAATTTAATTTGTCTATGGTCATAAGTTCGGAAAAGTCTGAAATTTGTCATTGTTGTTTTAAAGGTACAATATGTAGTTTTCCAAAACAATAACAAAAGTACTTTCCATTAAAAAAGCAAACATCACTATACCTATATTATATATATTCTTAGTTGTGTACTTACGTTATCCAAAATCTTTCCACCAACTTTCAAACCCAGAGAAATTTGAAATATAATTGGAAGACACGGTACGTTTCATTTTTTCTTCTGTCAATGGCGTCAAATAACCTTTGACTGCGCTAGTTGTTCTAAGTTCCAGGGAACTGCCAAACATAACGTGAATAAAGTTATAATATTTTTAACAATACATTACTTTGTCAGTGAACATTTTCTTCTGCCGGAGACGCTAGATTTGAAGGTTGTCATTGACGACAATAACAAAACCCATGATCCCACGCTATTTCCCGACGTCATCCAAGTAAATCTTTTGCTATTGTTTTGATTGAGAGACCCTTAGTGGCCAAAAACTACATATTGTTCGTTTAAGGGTTTGTGTTTTAGAGCTAATGGTAAAAATGTACAGTTCTGTGAAAAATGATTTGCACCCTGTCATTGTGGGACTGAATGTTATTAAAACTTAAGGCGTAAGATTAGCTCAAAGGGAATCTGAGTGAAAAGACAATATAAAAGTATCATACTTGATTGATTTAGAAAAGTTTTAAAACAGTCAATGTGCAGGACTAAAAAGCTTTTGCCTATTAGACAGAAAAACTAGTAACGCCACCTTTAGCAGCAAGAACTGTAAGCAAACACTTTCTGTTGTTATTGATCTAGTCTATCGATCAGTCTATCATGGGCCTATGGAGGAATTTTGGCCAACTCTTCCATGCAGAACAGCTTTGACTCTGTTCTGGTTTTCAAGAATGACCTGATTCATCGTTTCTTCAATGATGGCCAGTTGTCCAAGTCCAGTTGCAGCAAAGCATCCCCAAACCCTGACACTGCCACCAACATGTTTTCCTTTTTAGTGAGTTGTGGTTTCCAACTTACTACTCTGCCATCCATCCTATTTTAGTCCAGTTGTTTCAAATGAAGTCATACACTGTCTTTAGCTGAGGCAATATGTCTTTCACTGTCTTTAATTGACTAGTAGGGCAGTAAATTTAAACACCTAATCATTGAATGTTTAATTACCTAGCACACCAAAAACATGACACAAGTACCACATAGTGTAAGTTCTTTCAGAGTCCCTCTGTATATACTGACATGACAACCCACCAAGAGATCTGACTAAATTCAATGTGGAGCAGTGTAGAAAACCAGAAGAGGGTAAATCATTTTCCACAGAACTGTAAGTTAATATGGGGCTCTTAATGTGAAATTCCGTTTGTTTTTTTGCTTGGCACATCAGTGTTCATGTCTGTAAGTTAATAGTATTTTCAGGGTTGTAGGTGTGCGGTCCAAATTAGAGATGCAGTCTCGGACCTTTGTGATAAACTTCTTTCCCCATTTTGACCAGGATGTGTATTATGCTGTTTAAATGTGCATAATCTATAAATAGAATAACTATTACTGAATCACTGTCATACCTTTCATGTTTTAAAATCCGAGGCATGATGACATGGGACACAAATTGGCCCCACGGTTTTGGGTACTGTTTGTGACTCATCAGAATCCCCTATACAACCAGTCACCCAAACTGCAGAATACATCTTGTTGTTGTGGTTCGAATTGTATGATCTTAACTAAGTATTGTTGTGGTTCTACATCCCCAATTCTGAAACACTTGGGACAGTATGGAAAATGTAAAAAAAGTGTTATTTGAAAGTTAAATTCACCCTGTAATATATTGAAAACACATTATGAACACATTATGTGATATTTTTTACCTTGTGACATTAATTTATTTTTTACAATATACACTGATTTCAAATTTGATGATTGCAACACATTGTTTACCACTGTGTAACATAAACTTTTTTTAATAACACTCATTAAACATTTGGGCATTGAAGACACCAGTTGGTTAAGTTTAGCAAGTGGAATTTTTCCCCATTCATCCATTATGCATGTCCTCAGTTGCGCAACTCTAATCTTCATTGCCTTATTTTACGCTACATAATGCCCCAAACATTCTCAATCGGAGATGGGTCATGACTGCAGAGGCAGGCCATGCTAGCACCCACACTCTGTTTACGCAACGATACGCTTGTAACCCGGGCAGAATGTGGTTTGTAGTTCCCCTGCTTGGAAATGCAGGGATGTCCCTGAAAAAGACTACATCTGGATTGCAGCATATGTTGCTCCAAAATGTGTAGATGTCTTTCTGCATTGATAGTACTGACACAGATGTACAAGTTACCATGCCATGTCGGGAATACTTTGGTAAATCTTTGTCAGTCAACACTATTCATCACTAATTCCACAGATGCAAGTTAAGGCTTTACTATGCAAAGCAGAAGACATACATCAACACTGTCCAGAATTTCCGCTGACTTCCTGGGCTCGGTCTCATCTGAGATGGACACTAGCCCAGTGGAATCGTGTTGTAGTCCGACGGGTCAACATTTCAGATATTCTTTGGACAAAACAGCCGTTGCTTTCTTCGGGCCAAAGAGGGAAAGGACCATCCAAGTTGTTATCAGCGTCAGGTCCAAAAGCCAGCATCTGTCATGGTATGAGGGTGCATCAGTGCCCATGGCATGTGTAACTTGCACAACTGTGAGGGCACCATGAATGCAGAAAGATGTGTATACGTTTTGGAGCAACGTATGCTGCCATTCAGACATATGCCAATATTTGCCTGCAGTCCTGACCTGCCTTTGAGAATGTGTTGCGCATTATGAAGCATAAAATAGGCGACAAAGGCCCCTAACAGTTGCACAGCTGAGGACATGCATAATGGATAAATGGGGGAATATTCTGCTTGCCAAAGTAAACCTACTGGTATCTTCAGTGCCCAAACTCTTAATTAGTGTTATTAAAAGAAAAGGTGATGTGACATAGTGGTAAACAGTTGACTGTCCCAAATTTTTTGGAGTGTGTTGCAGATTTTGAAGTGTATATTTTCAAAAATAAAATGACATTCACAAAATTAAACATCACATAATGTGTTTTCAATATAGTACAGTGTGACTAGAATTTTTAGATTACTGTTTTTTGCATTGTCCCAAATTTTTCAGACTTGCAGTTGTAGGTACAAGTTTTAGGTGTATGTATGTATGTTGTGGTCCTAGTTATATGATACTAAGCCGGGTTGTGGTTCTAGGTGTATGTTCTGAAGAGACCTCACGTGGATGAGTTCCTCCAAAAGATGGGAGAGTTGTTTGAATGTGTTCTCTTCACAGCAAGTCTAGCCAAGGTTTGTATAACTACTCAGCTGACAATACAGTATTTGTTAATAACTTAAAGCTCCAATCACCTTGTCAGGAAGAAATATTTTCTTCTCTGTTTTGTGTAAAATATTTGTCTTTACTGTGCCCTCTGGTGGAGATATAATGTCTAGAGGAACACTAGTGAAATGAAAGCTGTACTCAGTAGTCTCTACCTGCAAATGTTAAATATATTTAGTACAAAATAATGTATTTCATCAGATGCCTGATGAAGGTCTCTGACCGAAACTTATTTTGTATTAAATATATTTGGGGAAAAGCTATAATCTGGCGCACACCCAGAATGTGTGCAGATAGAGGTGCTGACTATTAGATAATTAAAACATCAAATACAAGAAAGAGGCACACTCAAGGGTTTTGCTCCAAGTTACTTAAAATTTATAAGACCAACATGTCAGCATCAACTTGTCTTCTTCAGGGTTACATAACAGCTTGAGACCAGGTTATGTAGACGGACAGTGCAATTAGTGCAGGCAGTAGAATCAGTGGTGGGGGTGGGGGGGCATATTGATTGAAATGATAAATTGTGAACATCAAAATACCGAAAAATAGTGATAAACATTATGCAAATATTGACATCATTGTCGTCATAGTACAGCAAGTTAACATTCTCTTTACGTCATGTACACTTGTTCTCATACTAACTGAATTAATATTAATAAATACTTGAGGACAAACAAAAAGACAATTGAAACAAAGTATAGCTAAACACTGCAGCTCAGTCAGGTGCAAGAACACAGACTACATTGTTTCTGCTCATATTGTAGAAGTTAACCATCCTATTTCCTCACTGAAATACATAGGAGTTGAACAAGTAACTTTACCAAGAAGAGGAGGCAACATTGAAACCGTACTTCAACGGCGGAAAGCCTACTGGATTTCTCACCATAAAACATTGACACCTTGTGGTCTAAATCTAGATTTTGACCTCGAGACCATTTTTATAAACCAGCGTACTTAGTGATTATTCCCAGAATTGTTCTCAGAATTATTTTACGTCTGATGTTCCCTGTTACAGACGACTACTCAGAATTACGCTTGATGTAAAATTTTATATTTTACAAATATCTAATAAAATGTATAATATTCAATTAATTGTATGAAAACAATGTTTATGATGATAAGAGACTTGCTGTAGTATGATGTCAATATTGGCAGAATGTTCATCACTATTTTTCAGTATTTTCATGTTAACCAGTTATCATTATGAACCCCCCCCCCCCCCACTGCTTCTATTGGCTGTACTAATTGCACTGTCTGTCTACATAACCTGGTCTCAAGCATCCAACCCTGAAGAAGGCATGTTGATGCTGAAACGTTGGTGTTATAAATTATAAATCACTTGGATCAAAAACCTGGCGTGTGCATCTTTCATCTTTTCTATTTGAAGAATTACATATATTTAACATTTGCAAGTAGAGAACTGTGTGGGAGCGGATTCCCAACTTGTCAACAGTGAAAGTTATTAAGGTAAAATTAGAAGGCAAACATCTACCTATCTTTTTATCACTATTGTTTATATCTTTTGTTACTCCTTTGTCCCATCTCCTGTTCTTTCTGCATTACTGTCCACCTAACCCCTCCTCTTGTCTTTATCTGTCCCTCTCTAATGCATGATCGGTAAGTGTTTGCTGTCTGTGTTGTAAAACTGCATCACCTGCTTTCAATGTGCCTTGTCTTTTTAGTAGTTGGATCACGATAGGAAGCCGAAAATCAACTGAATTTTAGTGAGCTGTTAAAGTAGCCTGAGTAGTCTGTTTTGTAGCAGCATCGTAGTAGCAGTACCATGGTAGCTTGAGAGCTTCCTTGTCCATTTCTGTAGTCTTCCCTTGGTATGACCTTTGCCCTATATCTGCCATCCAGTATGCTGACCCTGTGGCAGACCTTCTGGACCAATGGGGTGTCTTCCGAGCCCGTCTGTTCCGAGAGTCCTGTGTGTTTCACCGGGGGAACTACGTTAAAGACCTGAGCAGGCTGGGTCGCGAGCTCAACAACGTCATCATAGTCGACAACTCCCCTGCCTCGTATATCTTCCACCCGGAAAACGCTGTGAGTAGCATGTCTGTGTTCTTGTCAGTGTCTTCTCCATCGAAATGGAATACAATAGAAAGGCCATTCCAATTCAATTAAAATTCCATTTTTATGTGTACTATTCCATTGCAAAGATCTAGCGGCCTATTTCCGCATTAAAACGATTTGCCTGTTGTCACCGTGACAACGAACAACAATCGCCATTTTGTTGTGTACTAATCGAATGACCACACCAAGGAGTTCAATGGCCTTTCTATCCATTCTATTTCTATGGTCTTCTCTTTTCAGTCCCTGGTTGCGTCTCAATTAGCATACTACATAGTAAAAGTATGAACAGCACTGGTGACGGTAAAGTAAGTACTGTTAAGGATATGTTAAGCCAGTATGCCAGTATTGGGTCATATTACCACGTCATTAAATTGCATCTTGAAATGTAAAACATGCAATTGCTTTGCTCGACAATATTAGGCATTGTTTCTAATACGTTTGCAAGAAAACAGTACCTTATAAACCGTAGCTAGCTAGCTTTGTAGGATAATGTGTAGATTTGTGCTGCAACAGTTAGCCAAATCCATTCAGTTATCTATTGAGTACAGTTGTTGCTAGCTTAGCCAAGGCACAAGTTTAGCATATTTGCAAGTTTTCGTAAACATTTGTCCTGTCAAAAGTTGGGAGAAACCTCCCCTTTTTCTTTCCGCAAGGGGTTCTGGGAAATTCACCTAAAAAAGCATGCACTACAAAAAACTACAAAAATCCACCGGACATAGTAGACCACCCAGAGACTTTTGGCGTACTATGGTTTGGGACATACTAATCTTAATCTGACATATTGTATGGATTGTATGCCATTTGAGACGCATCCATTGTCTTCCTTTGTCACACTTAAATCACATCGGAGGCGATTTCGTTATAACAACCATATGGATGTTCAGTATTTGAGGTCCTTACCAAGAGGGTAAAAGCTGAAGTGTTACCTCCCCGTCTCCTCAGGTCCCTGTCCAGTCGTGGTTCGATGACATGAGCGACACAGAGCTGCTGGATCTGCTGCCCTTCTTCGAGGGTCTGAGCAGAGAGGAGGAGGTGTACGGTGTCCTGCAGGACCTTCGGGGCAGGTAGCGCCCGGGACATGCTGCCCCCCTCTGTCTCTGGATGCTCCTTTAACCACCCCAGCCCAATCCACAAGCCTCCCGCCTGGAGCCTCACCGCAGACGCCGGAATGGGTAACCTAGCCACCTAAACGGTACACCTCTCAATGCTGGGCTCTCTCTGAGGCTGGGAGCTGTAGTCAAAATGGAGAGTACTTCAATTCCCATGGACCACTCTGGTGAAATTAGGAAGCTGACATCCTAGGATGGAACGTGTATGGTGCATCTTGATGCATTTTGATTGGAGGGGACCGACGCAACAGAGGAAAAGACAGGAAGGAACTCTAGTCTTGTATTGTGACAACAACGGACAGGAAGGAACTCTAGTCTTGTATTGTGACAACAACGGTGACATCAGCTATTGTCGGACATAGAAGTGCTTAGCTACCTTGAACCAAAAATAAACATTGTGTCTGAAATAGTTTTTGTCAAACAGACAGCAGATATATTCAGTGAGTATTTGGTCCTTGTATCGTTGCTATGCATCAGGATGTTTTTGGTAGTTTTAAAGAAACGACTGTGATTTATTTTTATTTATAAGTGCCTTGTTTGAATGTGGTTTATATGAGGATATATTTTGTACATGGCCTATTTCCAGAAAACTTCAATCTTTTAATGAAATGTATCTATGCTTTAAAATGGAAACAGGTATTGTTTATAACAAAGCACTGTTGTTATTATAGCAGGAGAACATTATACGAACACTCATTTACATTTACATCTCTATTATATTCTGTCTTTCTTATCCAGTTTGCTTGTGCCATCATATAGAAGTGTTTTATTTTCAGAAGTGTTTTCAGTCTTCATATTACCTTAGATTAGTGTATTATGGTTAATTTGTTTTTAAGAAGCAACTATATTTGCAAATGTGAACTTTTTACATAGCAATTAGGCTAAATTGCCATTTCAAATTGTCTTTCCTAATTGTCTTTGGAAAAAACTTCCTAAACCATAGTTGAATTTGTGCCAATATGTTTTTCAGTGTATTTCTTTTTGCTTATCAACTGTCAAAATCTAAACGACGATCGTTTCAGGAGGCATTTTCAAAGGAGTTTTGAATATATAAAACAAAGGCATTTTTATTTTTCTGAAAAATATCAATAAATTTTATGTTTTTAGTCAAACGGATCATACCATGATCCAGGTCATGTTTTCAGAGTCCGTTAAGTTTTAACCAGCCTGCAAGTAATTTCATAACAACATTAGACTCTAGTGTTGACATTTTAAATCCCCCCCATTAGGGGGCGCTAACCCTTCTATCTCTCCCGCAGCGGTACACTTGAAAAACAAGTCCCTCTCTTTATTTCCAGTGATACAGACTGTTTTCTAAATGGCACATTTCCTAGTTAATGCACTACTATTGACCAGGGCCCTAAGGTCTCCGTTCTGCAGTGTTGCACCACCTACGCACTACAGTGCTGTTTGAGAGCAGGCCTGGATCGGTACAGTACTGCAATGGGCAAAGTGCCATGTTGCTTGTCACCACAGTGCCTAACTCTAGTCAACTCCTGTACTGTAACCACAGGCAATAACCTTCAGGATCAGTGTCAGCAAAGGCTTTTAAGCAGGAAATACCGGGCTCCAGTTATGCTGTACGCTTACAGGTTCTAGTTGTGTACATGTGTAGGAGTCTAAAAGGGTTATATACTTTAGAAAATTACAATGTTTTCCAGAAATCCTGGTAGGTAAATTCCTGGAAACATCACAATGGAATAAACACAAACCTTACAATGAGGATTTCTGGGAATTTGGACAGGTTGTCAGAATTGTGCAACCCTAGTTGTAATTGTTTGGGCAATGCTAGAGCAGCGAAGAAACAAGGCCTGATTATTTGTTGGGACAAAGCTATCATCGGTCACGGAGCCCAAGGTTGCTATAACGTTATAGTAAACGTTGGCGCGGTGTGTTTCAAACAACAGATTAACACAGCAGGTTGTCTCAGTCATTTGTTGGGTAAAAACAAACTGTGGCTGTAGAACGAGCTGGAAATAAAAGGTGTTGGTCAGAGTCAATATACAGCAGGCTGCTTTTTAACGTTTGTCAACACAGTGTGTTTGGCTTCATGTTTTACTAATCCTATGGTAGGCTACTGTCTGTAGGCTCCTATGGGGACATGTTGTTCCATAGTGTTGACTGGTGTTTGATGACATGGGCATTTAATACTGTTTGGTGATGATTGGGGTGTTCTGCATTTACGATGTTGCTCGGTTTTAATGAACTAACACCTGTTCATTGGTATTGTTACTGGTTTTAAATACTCTTTCTCTCTGAAGCAGTTGTTTGTTTGTATCGTTGCGATATTTTTCTAGAGACCGTTTTCAGTATTTGATTTTGAAATGTTGCGTTATCCATCGTTATTTCTTCGTTATTTCTTCGTTATTTCTTCGTTATTTCTTCTTTCAGCCTTTTCATGCCCCCCCTTCACTGCCTTGGGTGAAAACAAACACCTTTAGCCTACTTTGGGAAAACAGGTATTCGTGACAACACCATTAAGTGTGAAGTCACCATTTATGTCCATGGAAAAGCTGTGTATGTCCTTTTCAAGAGATGTTTCCCTTTACACCCAGTCATACAATCAGTGACTCTCAATCCCCATACTTTACCTCTCACGTTGTTTTACCACCACACTCTGATTTAAAATCACAAAGGAAAGTTCACTTGGTATTTTTCCAGCACTCATAACTTTAAGATTCTCTTCCAACTGGTTTACTTCGAGTGTACGTTTTGTTTTCACACTTTTTCTCCAACACTATTATATATATTTTTTTCCAATTGAAATAAAAGGTTTATTGCAACCATCCTGTAATACTGTATGTTTGTATGTTTATTGAAACCTACAGTGTTTACTACCTTATAACATGATGTTGATTTGTGGGTTGGTGTGATGATGCTGTGATGACACAGTTCATGTTTCATTAAAGCCAAAGGATTTTCTGAGAAGTCTGAGGTTACAGAAAAACATGAAAAACGTCTCAGATTCACAACTTCATAATTAAGACTACAAATGTACCCAGCTCAGAGTAGCGTTTTAGACGAGTGCTCAGATATATTTGATCCAGGATTAAAACCAAATCAAAGGTTTGGCAGAGTGGGCGGAGCTATTTCTTGCCCTTTTGCCCTTATCCTGGGTTAGTTTTTTAAATTGGCCACAGCATGTTCAGATCCCTCTGTCTTATTCCCTACCTGCATTTTAGTCCCTGTCTGCATCATTTATGAGCCAGTGGACTAGGGAATAGCAGATTTATATGCTCAAGTATTCTTTTGGATCTAAAGCCTTAGAAGTGCATCACCCGTTCGAGCCTGGCTGCTCTCTAGGTTTCTTCCTAGGTCCTGACTGTTTCCTAACATTTCTTGTTGCTTGCATTTGTGGTTTGAGGCTGGTTAGCTTGTATAAGCACTTTCTGACAATTAATGATACAAAATAATAATAATAATACATTTGATTGATTGAACGGAATAGCACTCTTCAGACAACAGGAGTTAAGAGTCGGCATTCGTGGTTGCTTGTCCTGAAATTAAGGTTTGTTGGTAATTTTACTCTTGTCCAAATCTGTTGGATGATAGTCAAAGGTCCCTCCCTCCTCCCTCAATGGGTGATGAGAGCAGATGCAGGTTTGCAATTCACTCCAGGATGGAATTGTATGAGTGTGACTACAAGGTAATTAACTAAGTTCACTACCTAACTGGTGGAAGTTGTTAATGTGGCTGTCCATACATTGTAGGACAGACAGTAATTTGACTTTAAATCTGTCACATTCTCAGCCATTTGTGAATGTAGGTTTCTATGAAGTGCTTCCAGTATGTCCAAATCAACATGTATGCACTGGATTCTATAGTAACAAGATCTGCACTATATTCTATTTAATAGATATAAATTATACAATACAGATGTTGATTCATAACATAATGACCACACAATAATCCTGTGGAACCTAGATCGTAACTGAACATGAATGGTTTGCACAAATCCAAGGTTTCAAAACCAGTTTAATAAAACAGGGTCTGTGTTCATTTCTCCCCCTTCACAAAGTTTACAAAAGTTTAAAAACAAAACATTGAAATGGAGTCCAAGTTTTTTGACAAATAATTACTGCTGGGCTATTTGACCCGATAAAAAAAAATAATAAGGAAAACTAAGGAGCTCAAATCTTTCACTGGTTTCTGTGATGTACCCTGTCCTGGAGGTCTGATCTCAAATGGCCCCTCAAATCTGAACAAGGTGACCCAGGGAATAATAGTAATATTGCAACTAACAGTGGCTTTAAGACTTAATGGTCATAGAAGTGAGAAACACGGGTCGTGTTTTAGGCGTCTGTAATCTTGATCTGTACGAAAAGTCCTGCTGAAGAAATAACGTGTCCGTTTTTATTAAGTAGAGGCACATGCCTGTAGCCTAAACAGAAAGAGAATGCATCCAGTCAAGTCATTTCAGTGTAGATAACAGAGTAAATATACTGTTCAATATTAACCTTGTCATTATAATAGAAACTAGGCTGTGTCAGATAAGATAATACTGTTCAACTATCCATTGACAATTTTAAGAAAATGAACACAAGCTTTAAATGTTGAGAAGAATAGAATCAAGTAGCAAACAGAGAATTATGACTAGCCTGTTTATTACAACTGTTGAGGGCAGTAAACATGCCTGTAAAGACCCTTGGTCAAATAACAACATCTTGAGTCAGATAACAGTTGGTCATTTCAGTTTAATGCGCACCCCCATGGAATCTGGTGTGTGGGGACAAGTTACACGACAGGTTGGTCTTGTTAGCTAGTTGCTCTGATTGACCCAGGTAAATAAACATCCCTTGTTCTTTATAGTAATCGTGGACCACATCCTTGAGCATCATAGGATGAAAACTCCAACTCCCTGTAATGTCCCAATCTGTTTGCCCTCATCTCCTGGGACTGCGTCCTTGGCTTGTTGTCGTCAGTGGGCTCTCTAGAGTAGACATTCTTAACCTTCGAGCAAACCCCTTGTCTAAGCCTGACTCTGTCTTTTTCCATTTCTTATGTCACAATGACCTGTAAGCGCCAGAGTGGCATGAACACAAGGATGACTAGTTTGCCAGGATGGTATTAAGGCCAGGTTGGATAATTTTCCAGGACACCGGGGTTAACACCCCTACGCTTACGAACGGTGCCATGGGATCTTTAGTGACTACAGAGTGTCAGGACACCTCTTTTTCAGTCCTATCAGTAAGACGGCTACCTACGCTGGGCAAATATCCCCTTCACTGCCCTGGGAGAATGATCTTTAGACCAGAGGGAAGAGTGCCCCTTACTGGCCCTCCAACACCACTTCCAGCAGCATTGGTCAAACATATCAGTTTTCCTTTCTCAAAAAGGTACTGAGGGCAGAAAGATCATGATTGGTTCAGGCGAATACCCAATCAAAACGGAGAGAAAGCGGGAGTTCAGGAACATTTCAGTCTTATGTTTGTACTTGTGGACTGTCCTCTTCTATTCAGACCACAAGTTGCACTAACCTTAACCAAACCCTAACCTTAATACTATCCCTACAATTTGCTGCTAAAATGCAGCTAGTTATAGTTGTTGAGCTAATTTTATTAAAAGTAAAACATTGTAAAATGTTTCCATTGCCAGAGAGATTTCCATCTGGCAACTCTATGGTTACTAGTCAGGTGCTGTACCCTGGTGAATGACAAGGTAGATGTAATAACTTACCCATCTGTAAACTGTTGAACGGAAGGGTGAACTGTCCAACTAATTCATTATCAATAGCAAAGTTGTAGTCCTCGACCACAAAGCGGACCAGGGCCAGCACCGGCACATGCACGTCAAACTGGAATTTCTCATTCCACGTCGGGTTAAATCCTGGGCATTTCAAAGGAAGAAAATCATGGGTGACACCTCAGCTGCTAGTTAAATGAGATGGAATTCAGGAGGCAGCATTCTTGCGCTCTATACCGTTGTTCTCAAAGTACGCTGTCTGTTTCTCAGTGATGTCAGCTGGAACCCCGTGTATTTCCACTTTAACCAGGGCATCCACTATGGAGGTCTTCTTCTCATTCACCTTAGGAAGCTGCTGGGCTGAAATGATCTGAAAACAACCAGGAAGCAAAGTCAATTTCAGGATGTTGAATGCAAATTATAGTGTCAGGAAAATATAGCACTGAAAACCTGGAACAACAGTGAATATTTCAGATTGTGACCTTGATGTCTAGGGTTTTGTGCTGTAGCCATGGTCCCCTAGTCAGAGTAATGGGGTCGAACTCTGAACTCCGGTCCCTCATGTAGGCCGGCTTTAGGATGTATCCTGTTTTTCCATTGGTCAGGAACCGACCTTGGTTCACGTCCATGTTACTACAGGATGTCTGAAAGTTGAGGGCCACTGAGCAGATAGGATGAGATGATGACTTGAGGTAATGACGTGTTCAGTAGGTGGCAGAGTTCGCAAACATTGTAGGCTAGTGAATGATTTACAAATTACCTTGCACCATAACGACTCATTATATGCATACAAGTCAATTCAATTTACCCATGATATACTGTATGACGCTCCTGACACTTAAGAGACATTGCCAATAGTTCTTGATAAAAATGTATAATCTTGAATGCTTATTCCCTCACAAAGATGTGTTGGTTTAGTAGAAGAGTTGTAGAAAGTAGGAAGTGTCCAAAATTTTTCTCTCACTGATCTATTTCTTTTAAATGTATTAGAACTGCATGAGGGCAAGATTCAGCCCATATTAAAACAATCTATCACTGGCCCTGTCTTTAGGTCTTACCAATCTGGCAGCCAGCATTCCACAGGGGTACAGGGTTAAAGTTGGACGAGTCTGTCCTGGTGCCTGCTGGGTAGACACGACTCAGCCTGTCCACATTGTGACGGATGTAGCTGTTGGCTGCAACGAGGAGAGATGAGAGAAATTGTATGGGTAGCAACTCCAGAACTGCATCCATGTTTTAGATCTTACTTTAGTGTGAAGAGAACATTTTACTACCTATCTGTGAATCAAATTTATTTCATAAAGCCCTTTATTAAACAGCACTTTTCAAAAAGTGCTTTGACACATAGCTGGCCGAAAAAACAAAAACCTTACCACAAGTCTGGTAAAGTTCAAAACCCACAGAAGAACTATGACTGAGACAGATACAATAAAGTTTACAATCATGGTGTTTTATCTGCCTTGTAGCCACAAGGCTGTAAAATAATTCACCTCATGTGATCTCAACCAGACTGCACAATAAATTAATGGTGATCACGATTGAGTTTACAGTAAACAAACAAGGAGTTTTACCCAACCCCTTTGACAGAGTTAATCTGCATTCATTTTAACCCAACAAACCCTCCACATTAGTCAAGGGTGGGTATAGACCGAAAACGTAGCAATCTGTATACTTTCAATGCATTACCTGCAATAGGAATCAAAACACGAAGCAACACAATAAGAGGTGTGCATTTCCTACATCCCTGCTCACAGAGACGTGCAGTCCTGCTCACCAGATTCCTCGGCCAGCTGAATGGCTTTCCCTTCCTTCACGGAGGACATTTCGTAGAAGGCCAGGTTGTCTTTGGCATCTTGGAAGCCGTTGAAAGGGACACTCTTACAGTAGATAACCATGTCAGACAGCTCCCTAACCTGCTTCAGTTTATTACACTTCTGCAGATTAAAAACAATCACTGTTCAGAAACATGAGAACTTTCTGGTACAATTGGCCGAATGACATTCTGTTAGTGTGCAGTCCACTGCATTTTGCCTTTTGTTTGGGCAGAAATGTAAAACAGTCTGATTAAAATACATTGTTGTGGAGAAAAGGGTTTATCTTTATATTTCTCTATCTTTGTAACATTTTACATTACAATGCTGCTATTCAGGTGTCATAACTATCGACCCATCTTCTACCTTGGCCTTCTGATCTTTATCCTCCTCTTCATCCTCTTCCTCTGTCAAAGTATCCTCCTCTCTGGTTGGTTCCTTGGGGGAGGCGTTGACCTCTAATTTAGTCAACCTCTTCCCTTTGACTAAGAACCGACCCTTCAGCTCCTAAGAAATGATACCCACAGACATGTAGCTGGGTTACTGTAAACACACACATGTAGCGGGGATACTGAATATATACAGACATTTAGTTGGGTTACTGAAAACACACAGACATGTAGCTGGGATACTGAATATATACAGACATGTAGCTGGGATACTGACAACACACATACTTTCCATGTACAGTTGCGATTAAAATTATTCACCCCCATTGCAAATCAGGTTTATTGTCCAAATTTACAGACTTTCAGCTGTTTGAAATGAGCAGATCAAACTAAAGTAATTGAAATAGCTCAATGTAACGAATGCATCAAATGGTTCCCCCAAATCCAACTGAATGCAACTCATATTGCCTTCACCAGTCTCAAAATTATTTAACACCCTGAATAGAATCCCTCACAACAGCATACATATGCAAAACCGGTGTTTTCTCAAGCACACCTGATGCAACTAATCAAGGGCCTCATTACATTAGTTCAGGGGTCTCCAACTCCGGTCCTGGAGAGCTACCATCCTGTAGGTTTTTACTTCAACTGCAAATAATGTAGCCTTGTTCAGCTCCTCATCCAGCTAATTAGTAGAATCAGGTGTGCTAAATTGAGGTTGAAGTGAAAACAGTCTGGATGGTAGCTCTCCAGGAACAGGGTTGGAGACCCCTGCAGTAGTTGCACCAGGTGTGCTTGAGCTGGAACACATGAAATACCTGAACTGGCTAAGGGTTTGTTAAGTGTCACGTTAGCGTGCATGTGTGAAACTTGGCTAAGTCAGAAGAATGGTCCAGATAGTTAACAGAAGAGATCATCGCCCTTCACAAACAAGGAACAGGATAAAAAAAGATAACAAGGGCACTGAATTTTCCCAGCCACCGTTGGAAGCATAGTTCGCAAGTTCAACGTTAAGGGAACGGTGGTCACACTACCTGGATGGGGCAGGAAAAGGAAGCTATTAAAGGCTGTGACCAGATTTCTGAGAAGGCAGGTTGTGAAAAACCTTTAAGTGACTTCAAAAGACTTGCATCAAGACTTGGTGGTACCAGGCACTGAGGTTTCAGTGAGCACAGTAAGACGCATACTAAATGCAGAAGGTGTCCATGCCAGAACCTTAAGATGTACACCACTACTGACCCAAAAGCACAAGAAAACTTTGGCTCCAATGTGCTTAAAATTATATAAAGAAGACACAGAATTTTTGGGATTCTGTTCTGTGGAGCCATGAAGCAAAATTAGAACTTTTCGTCACGATGGATCAGCAGTGTGTTTGGTTGAAAATGAATGAAACATAGGATGAAAAGAACACTCTGACCACATTCAAGCATGGTTGTGGCTTGGTGATGCTCTGGGGCTACTTTGCATCCTCTGACACAGGAAATGTGCAGCATGTGAAAGGGTAGATGCATTCATTTAAATATCAGGAAATCCAAGGAGAAAACGTCATGCCGTCTGTGAGGAAGCTGAAGGTTGGGTGTCATTTGACCTTCCAACAGGACAATGATTTTTTTTGCAGAAGAAATACACACATACATGGAGCTGGGATACTGAACACACAAATAAGTGACCAAACACACACCCAGAAATGTTGCTGAGTTACAAAGTGACCCAAGCTCAACAAAAATATCCTCTTACTTTTAACTGATCCTATTTTTCAGGAAAGTTAACATCTAAGACATCCTCCTAATAGACTGCACCAGATTTGCCAGTTCTTGCTGTAAGATGTTACCCCACTCTTCCACCAAGGCACCTGCAAGTTCCTGGACATTTCAGGGGTGCTCTAGCTCTCACCCCCTGACCCAACAGGTCCAAGACATGCTCAATAGTACTCTTTGCTAGCCATGGCAGGACACTGACATTCCTGTCTTGCAGGAAATCATGCACAGAACAAGCAGTATGGCTGGTGGCATTGAAATGCTGGAGGGTCATGTCAGGATAAGCCTGCAGGAAGGGTACCACATGTCTTCCCTGTAATGCACAGTGTTGAGATTGCATGCAATGACAACAAGCTCAGTCTGATGATGCTGTGACACACCGGCCAAGACCATCACGGACCCTCCACCTCCAAATCGATCCCGCAACAGAGTATAGGCTCATTCCTTCTACAATAACCAAGAGTCTGACCATCTCCCTTAGTGAAACAAAACTGTGACTCGTGAGTAAAGAGCACTTTTTGCCAGTTTGTTCTGGTCCAGCGAAGGTGATATGTGCCCATAGGCGACGTTGTGGCCGGTGATGTCTGGTGAGAACCTGCCTCACAACAGATCTACAGGCCCTCAGTCCAGCCTCTCTCAGCCTATTGGTGACAGTTTGAACACTGATGGAGGGATTCTGTGTTGTCACACATGCCACTGCGAGGATGATCAGATGTCCTTTCTGTCTCCCTGTAGCGCCATCTTAGGCGTTTCACAATACAGGCATTGCAATTTATTGCCCTGGCCACATCTGCAGTCCTCATGCCTCCTTGCAGTATGCCTAAGGCACATTCACACAAATGAGCAGGGACCAGGGACCTGTGTTTTTTAGAAAGGTGAAAGCCAGTAGATAGTTGTCTTTTGCGTCCTCAGTTTTCACTGTGAACTTTAATTGCCTACCCTCTGTAAGCTGTTGGTGTCTTAACGACTGTTCCACAGTGTCCTGAGATTATGTAGTTGGGATTTCTTGCAATTTATATGATGTGGTGTATCTTTAAATTAGTTTTTCCTAATGTGTTAATACACAAACACATATCAAACACACACATGTATAAACAGACAAACATATTAAACACACAAACATATCGAATATACACAGATAGTAGACTAGCATATCCAGGAGAAACCCACCTCTGGAGAGGGGAATTCAGTGGGCATCTGGTCCCCCAGCGGAGCGGTGATCAGAGCTTGGCCCAGAATGGAGTTCATGTGCTGGGCCATGACTCTCTGCTGCTCCAAACTACAGTGGTTCTCCAGGGACAAGATCACTGGGTAATCTGACGTCTGGGCACAGATGTTACAGTCAAGTAAATCTGTCACAGGGCTCAGCCAGCTAATATAATTTATAATAAATACATTATATTTAGCAACTTTAATCTGTCTAAACTACTACTGATACTACTAATCTAATCACCCAGAAATACTGCAGCTAATCACCCAGCAGAAAATATTCAAGAAACTCCAACGTTTGAATAAGTCGGCTCATTCTTCCTAATTAGCTACTTAAATTCAAATATCAAACATGCAAACCATGCAAACCTGCTCCAACTTAACTTTTAATCCAAAAACCCTAACCATAAACCATGTACTGCCCAGCCCAGTGTGGGCTGGTGTTAACAGAACTTAGACTGGACTCCATTATATATTTTCCATTTCACCAGTGCTAGGAACTATGGTTTATGTTGTACTGTCCCTTTAAGAAATGTGGCACCGCTCTCTAGTTTGGCCATTGCTAGGATAGGGTTTAGTTTAGGGTAGGCTGGTATCTTATTATGGAGCTAAAACAGTCTCAATAAAGATAAATGCACACACTACATTCACATATGCACACACAGGATTCATACATGCACCCACATGATCCATACATGCACACACATGATTCATAAATACACACACAGGATACACAAATGCACAGAAAATTCACACATGCACACACAAAAATTTAAAAGCACAGAAAATTCACAAATGCATACAAAATTCACAAATGCACACAAAATTCATAAATGCACACACAATTCCGAAAAGCAAACAAAATTTACAAATGCACACAAGATTTATA
>JACXGM010005411.1:0-35207 GCA_016801145.1 Umbra pygmaea | reverse complement strand
AATGAAACACTTTAGTATTAGTAACTGCATTTACGTTGTAAGTCTAAGGATTTTTTTTAAGGATTAGATCACTATGACTAACCATACGGAGGAAAAGTAAGGAAAAACCCGGATGAGTAGGAGAGGATGGGATCAAATGTGCAATAAATATAAATTTTATTAATAGATTAATGTATAAATATATATTTTTTAAGTTCATTAAATGTATAGCTCCGCCCCCCGATTTCATCGTCCATCATGATGTTTCACTGTAGACATCGTCCGATGCCAAATTAGTAGACATCGCCCAACCCTACTCCCCCGTCAAAACAAAATGTATAGACCACAACATTGTTTCCTACAGCGCTTTAAAGGAACCCTCAAGACTCCTAAAGAGCTCAAAATCATTGCGCCTGTCATGTTTCCGACACGACAGTCACTAAAAAGAATAATGACCGACAGCAATTTTAATCGGTTTATGGGTCTGGAGTGTTCCTTTAAAGTAGCAGTAGTACGCCGCTGCTGAATGTGCGCTGCCACGTAGGGCTGCTCGAATATGGAAAAAAATCATAATCACAATTATTTTAGTCAATATTGAAATCATGATTATTTAAAACGATTACTAAGTATTAGACTTTAATACAAAGTATTATTGACTTTGGAAATTATAAATTATATATATTTTTTAAAAACAGTGAAGAAATTTTGACGTTGGGAGCGACAGATGAAAGGCTTATCGGTTGAATGTTTGGATTTGATTAGACAGCAATGTCTTTCAATTATATTTGCAAATAAGTAGTTTATATTTATTATAATAAATAAATTAACACTTCTAAATGAATCTTATTTTCTATTTAGCCTGCAGGTTTTTTATGTTTATTTACTTTGCCTGAGGAAGACCCAGCAGTGGTCGAAACGTTGCAAAATAAAAAATATATAGGAAGCGCAGCAGAGTGCGGGCATTCCATTCTTTCTTGTTTGATCCAAAATATTAAGGGTGACATTTAATGGACAATGTATTGTATTAATTCATAGTAAACTTATTACGCATATTTTTATTTTCACCACAAAATAATTTCAGGGATATAAAATATTGAATGTGATTAGTGTCCGCAGATCCTTAAAGTCTTAAATAGCCTTAATATCGTTTTCCAGAATGTACGGTCTAAAACTGTCTTTAAGTCTTAAATCTCATTTTCTAAGGTCTTAAACAATTGCGGCAGTCATGCTATTTTTTTCCATTGCATTTTGTCGAAAGAAGCCATAAACGCTTTCTCTGTGCAACATTTTAGTTAGCAACAGCTGCTAGATTACATTAATACAGGTGATTGGGGGAGCTACATGAGTTCACAGCAACACAATACTTTGTTCGTTAGTTAGCTTAGTTTGAGTCTTGTTTATATTTAATATACTTAGCTAATATATAAAATATATATTTTATTTGTGTCCTTACAGTTTTGTTTACTAAAACGTATTACTTGTGATCAGTACCTATTAGATTGCACATTTTTCAGTAGCCTACATCAAAGCAACGATAACAACCCACTCTCATTGAGCAGTTAATCTCCAAGTTCTCGTTCTGTGTTTTATTAGCGCAAGTGTAGTGGGGCCATGTATTACTTTGGAACATTTCTTTCTACGGACTCACGAGCCAGGTCGCGATTCTACAGCAGTCTTAAGCACAGTCTATCGTGCACACATAAAAATGCTGAAGGCAAAGTAGAACATAAGATACGTTTAGACGTGTTAATATATTTCATATGAATATAAATAACTTGCAAATATAATTCAAAGACATTGCTCTCTAACCAAATCCAAACATTCAAATGATGTGTGTGCTGGTCTTCCTCAACAAGGTCAGACAATGCATTCCAACACAAGCAGGACACATCTGTCGCTCGCGACGAATGAAAAAAAAAAATCTCCACAAACACACGGTCAACTCCATTCCTTCATCTGAGAGATTCAAAACAGCAGGCAACGGGAACCATCCACAGAGATAGTCACAGTATACTGGCACAGTATTCAAGCCACCATGTAAGTTAACGCCTAGAAGGCAAAAAATATTCCTGCCAGCAACTGGTAGTCTACCAAGTATCAGGAATAGGACTATTTTTATAGTATATATAGTTTATTGATGATACTCTGTTTCCATCACAATAAATCAAATGATTAGCAATGAATGTAATATATGTGTTATGTGAATATGCCATTACAGAGTCAAATTCAGAGCATAGGTGAAAAACCATCCCGTTAACTAGCCCTTTCGTTTACTTCAGCAGATGGTAAAGCTATTGCCTAATTCTAATAAGATTATCAGTCATCAATTTATGGGGAATTCATAATGATATCACATCGCATAGTAGGCTTTAGTACTAAATGGTAGACTATAGTAAAATAAAAAGTGCTTATAGCTGCTAATTGTATTTGTTGATTTCCAAGTATAAAACTTTTGAAATGTTTTCAGTGTGTGTGTGTGTGTGTGTGTGTGTGTGTGTGTCAGTTTTTTTACATTTCCATCTCAGTTTAAAAAAACATGATAATATTGATATAAAATTTTCATACCGTCCCATCCCTACTTCGTCCGGAGAATTAACAATTGACTATCGATTAATCATTAATATTTTTATATTAAAATTCATAATGGAACTTTTTATAAATAAAAAATCCAATGAAAATACAAAAATACAGCGTGTATTTCCTCGATGAGATCTTTATTACAAGAAGAACAACTTGTGGCAGTTAAACTGGACATTCGTTTAGGCTAAACTTGAAGATATATGCACTGCGGTGCTCTAAAAGCAGCGGAACCTGCAGCTGCGAGCCGGCATTCTTAAACAGAGACCCTTGTTTGTTCAAAAATAATAAATAACAAAAAAGAATCATCTTAAACAATAACTTAACCAAAAACATAATAATAACCCCAAAATGTAACTCAAAACTATCCAAAGCCTAGAAACAGGGTGAGAGAGATTAGCCTACTTAACAATTGATTAGGCTACTTAAATGTACAATATGTAGTGTTTGGCCGCCAGGGGTCTATCAATCAAAACAATAGTAAAAGATGTACTTGGATGACGTCGGGAAGTAGTGTGGGATCATGGGTTTTGTTTATCGTCATCAATGACAACCTTCCAATCTAGCGTCTCCGGCAGAAAAAATGTTCACTGACAAAGTAATGTATTGTTAAAAATATTATACGTTTATTCACGTTATGTTTGGCGGTTTCCTGGAACTTAGAGAAACTAGCGCAGTCAAAGTTTATATGACGCCATTGACGGAAGACAAAATGAAACGTCCCGTGTCTTTGAATTATATTACAAATTTCTCTGGATTTGAAAGTTGGTGGAAACATTTAGGATAATGTAAGCACAGAACTAAGAAATACATATAATATAGGTATAGTGATGTTTGCATTTTTAATGCAAAGTACATCTTTATGTAGTTTTCCAAAACAATAACAATTGTACCTTTAACAAATTAGGCTTTTTAACAAAGCCTCATAAAAAATAACTAGTAACTCACATACAACTTCTGCACCAGTCGACTGATTTTTGTTGAGAAAGACAAGCATTGACATGTTCTGGGGTCAGACAGACCGCAACCTGGTGACCATCAGTCCAGCGGGCGAAAAACACCCGCTCCACGTTGCCTGAATGCAGAAATACCTCAGCGCTAAGTTAACTTGGCCAGTCTGGGGACAGCGTAGCTATGTGAGCGGAGTTGAGCATTTGGAAATCCTGCACCTAGCTCACTGAGCAGTTGGTTCTTTCCGCTCCACCACTACACACCTTTTTCAACCGCTCCACTCAAACCCGCACATCGCTCAGATGAAAAATAATGTTACTCCAAATTCACTCCAAGAATATTTTAAGTCATATTTCAATATTAACAAAACCCATCCATTGTGTGACCATGTATGTTGATAAAGTATTTAGCAAACTCCATAATGACACATTAACAAAGCGCACTAGCCAGGCAAGTAACCTACACATGTATGGCTCATTAGGCTGGGCATGTCCTGACCATGTGAAGTGAGCGCTACTGGAGCGGTACTGGAGCGATATTGAGCAAGATCCTTCTGGGCCAATCTCACTCCTCTCACATACTCTGCTCGGGGAACCTGATTCCTCTACATGATTACTTTTGAAATCAAAACGGAAACTTGCAGGTAACTGAGTATGGCGTCAAATATTGCCCTCGGTTGGTCAAATGTTTAATTGATGCCACACAGTGAAATTCATTTAATCCATTAGTTTACCTCACTGCAACGCAGGTACTTTGTTCGTTTGTTAGTTAGTTAGAAATTTTATTTATGTCCTTGCAGCGTTGTTTACTGAAACATATTTCTTCGGTATTAGCTTTCGCATCTCTCAGTACCTCAAAGCAACGAAAAAACGTCCCACAATCATTGAGCAGTAAATCACGTTCTCGTTCTGGGTTTCATTAGCGCAGGTGTAGTGTAGAGACGTATTACTTTTGAACAATCATTCTAGCGACTGGAGAGCCAGGCTTCATGAAATTACTTCTATTCAGTAGTTTGATTGAACTGCTGTTTGCGATTCTACAGCAGACTTAATTAAGCAGTCTATTGTGCGCACATACAAAAACCTGCAGGCAAAATAAAAAATCAGATATATTAAATAAATTAACACTTCTAAATGTAATAAATATAAATTACGTATTTGCAAATATAATTGAAAGACATTGCTGTCTAATCAAATACAAATGAACTATAAGTACGCCTTACATCTGTTGCTCCCGACATCAGACTTTTTTCACTGTTTAAAAAAAAAATGCTATTTCCAAAGTCAATGAGTAATTGTTTTAAATAATTGTGATTTTAAC
This sequence comes from Umbra pygmaea, assembly GCA_016801145.1. Classification (NCBI taxonomy): domain Eukaryota; kingdom Metazoa; phylum Chordata; class Actinopteri; order Esociformes; family Umbridae; genus Umbra; species Umbra pygmaea. The sequence continues at coordinate 30,380 of JACXGM010005411.1, read as the reverse complement.
AGAGTAAAATAATCGTGATCATGATTTTTTCCATAATCCAGCAGCCCTAATACCGTACACAATATTAAGCAGGTGGTCATAATGTTATGGCTGATCGTCTAGCATTATATTCCTAATACTTCTAAATATTTCAGCTTAGGTTTCTGGCTGTCAAAAGAGCAAAGAACCTCTAATCAACAGTATGGAAAATGCTGCGGTTTCAAAACCCACTTTGTGATTTCTAAAACCTGGGCTAGGCAGGGGTTGAGGCTTGTTTCTGAAGGATATTGTTCACAGTAAGTTTGGATATATGTTTAGATATTGTTCATTTTATCATCACACACTGAGAATGGAACTACTTTCTCTTTAAAAATTCAGTCCGTGACTTTTGTGATTGCAAAACTATTTTAGGCACTGCATTTTAGTCCTGATGTGTAGTATATTCACTACATTATATGTTAACTAGAATCAATAACATATTTCAGTTAGCAGTAGAAACACTGTCGGGTTTCAGGCTATGGCAGCCATATCTTCACATAGTGTCAGGGAGGGAATCTCCACCAAAGCTTGTGACCTATGGTATGCTAAAGTGGAGGAAGTACATTTGGCAAAACTGTCAAACCACAGCTACACAGTGGTGTCCAATGAGGTTGCAGGGCAGGCCCCGAATCTAGACACTGTAGAGCACAGGTGTTAAACTGGTAGCACAGAGGGCCTAGTGTATGCTTGTTTTTGGTCTTTCCCTTCAATTGGTGCCAATCTAAGACCTAGACTGCAAGGTGAGAGTCAATCCTAAACAATTAGTGATCTAATCGGTCTGGTAAAAAGTAAAGGTAAAAACCTGCATTACCATGCCCTATGTGGAACCGGTTTGACACCAGTGCCTTAGAGCAAAAGATAACTAACCTCAACACCTCCGAGAAAGAAACAGTATCAAGCAGGGACCTGTTTTAATACAACAGTGCCAATATACACAGGCCCTAGAGGCCTAATATCATGGAACCTAACTTTAAGTGAACCGGCTTAATGAAGCACAAAAAGGTTTTACTTATAGAGCCTGACTGAGATGTATTCTCAAAATATCAAGACACATTGATTTCTAAGCTGGTCTGTTGAAAGAGAAAGTAATGTTATGGCTCAAATTTGAAAAAAAAGTGGCACTTTTAAAATAGTTGCAAAGGCCATGCAATTCAGAGATAACTTCATAGGATATTTCTACAGGATCCATGTGGAAGAACCCAGCAATCCAGGATGTCATTGATGAGGATGTCTAGATTCAAGTCAATTGTGACCTGATATGGCCTCTGACCATGAAGACAATGCACACTAGAGGGGTCCACTGCAAACCACTTAAAGACAGTTTACTTAAACACTGGGTTGACAACTGTTATGGTAACACAATGACTACACAGCAAAATCATCAGTGGTAAATCAACTCTGAGAGTGTTAAATTAACACTCTCAGTGTTTATATAGCGCCAATGTGAACTGTATAAACACTGAGAGTGTTAATTGAACAATGACGCTACCCTGCACTCACTGATTAACTGCTGCTCTATATTCGTTCATGACACTCTGTATTTTATGAACGTTTTATACAGCAGATACCTTGGGTCCTGCATATTTTACACTCATTCTGTGTTACCAGGCATTCCTACTAGGGTTGCACCGAAATGAAAGTTCTTGGCCAAAAACCGAAAGAGAGGAAACCAAAACACCGAAAGTAATTATGATGTCACACATGTATACATCCAGTAATTGTGTGGTCTGTGGTGGCCTGGGAAAACCCTTGACTTTCTGGGCTGAATATATCTTCGGAAACCGCAAACTCTCCTTAAAACAAATCTGTTAGAATCACTCAGGTATCTTTATCACAACGGAAGTTACATCATTTTAAAGTTGACATGCATCAAAAAGTGATAGGGAGAAGAGCATTCAAAGATTCCATTCTGTTTCATTCTAATTATATTGTGATGCATGAGGAAAGCACTGACACACAGCTCAACTGTTTCAAACAGATCATTTATCTATGAACTATTTTTTTAGACATTACCTGCAGATATTGGTTGCATTCAATTAAAACTATTATAACAAATTATAATGCAAAAAAAGAATATATTTAAATGTATTGAAGAAGTGTCCAAAAAAATGTTAATTTCATTGCAATTACCGACAGTTAACAGAAGAGATGATAAAATACTTTATCAGTTTCAAGACAGGATAACTAGCTCATCCTGTAATAATCGTTTTCACTCCAATCACAAAATGTATAGCCTAAAACTTTAATATATTAGCCTAATTCAGCAAGTTTAGTACAGTTGTGTGCCATTGTACATGTTTTATCTTCTACATTGGAGATATGGAGAGCATCGCCAATGTGGAATTGGCTGTCAATTGATTCGTACAGTAAATGACTACTTGTGTAGTAATCTATTAATACAGCTAAATCAGCTGTTGGCAACAGTGACCATATTAATGACATTTAAACTGTCAACAAGCTACTCTCTTATTAGGGCTGTAACGATACACCAAACTCACGATTCGGTTCGTATCACGATTTTAGACGCACGATTCGATACAAACCTCAATCCTTTTTTGGTTCGGGGTTGAGATTTATTTTTTATTTTAGTAAATATCATTTCAAAAACCTGTATAAACTGACCAAATAACAATATTAACTATGCAAATTATTAACAATATACCTAAGAAAAAAAAATGACTAGCGAAAGCAATATCACTTACATTGTCTATGTAACAAAAAATTGAAAGACAAACGGAACGAAACACCATTGTGGAGATGATTCGGGCAATGTTAAAATGTAATCGATGGCTCCACACTGTCTGGGCTTATGAAACAGAATGAGAACGTCGCGATTAACGGCTCAACGATAGTGGGTTGTCATTTTCGCTGCTTTGATGTACTGAGAGAGGCACAATTTAATACTGATCACAAGAAATATGTTTTAGTAAACAAAGCTGCAAGGACACAAATAAAATATAATTAAAAAAACTCAAACAGACGAAGCTTATAAAGGAACTATTAACGAACAAAGTAGCTGCGATGCTGTGAGGTAAACTCATGGAGCTGCAGCAATCACCTGCTATTACTATAATCTGCCAGCAGTTGCTAACTAAATGTTGCTCAGAGAAAGCTCTTATGGCTTCATTCGACAAAATACATTTGAACAAAAATAGCATGAATGTTGCATTTCTTTGAGACCTTAGAAAACGAGATCTCAGACATTTTTAGACCTTAAATTCTGGAAAACGAAATTAAGATTAAGTATTTAAGAATCTGCGGACACGTTCTTTAACTAGCTCATCTTTTGCAGGTAGGCATCACATGATTGGAAAGGTAGTCAGATGACGCGTAATTGGAGGATGCTTACAGGTGAAATTAAATAATTTATCCTAAACTAGTTTTGTGATGTAGGTCTACATATTTTATCATGTTCACTTCAAACAATACTAATAGTAATTTAAAGATGTGGTTGGATCCGGAAGGATAACTCTGGGAGTTGGAAGGAGTGTGTCGCGATTCAGCCTCCTCAGACCGCGACAGACGTTCGTGGATCTGAGTGTCGTGATTTCGGTTTCATAACACATATCGTTACAGCCCTATCTCTTATCTATTTGTTGTTGCTTGACAAAACTTCAAGTTCAAACAGCAGCGCAAAGAAGGGGAAAATGTGAGGAGGGGGCTACTACTCTCAGAACCAGAGCCTCTTGCTTCCAATTAAAGACTGATACAAGTTACAGGATATCCACTGCTGCTTAAAATCTAAATCCTTTATGAAATTACTGCAATGATGTTTATATATTCTTATCATAGCCTATTCTCATAACTTGCCAGCTAAAACTGATAAGCACTTCGCAGCATTGGCTCAACCATCTTCTAAACATGGGACTGTATTTTGATGTAGCGTAAATGGAAAGAAATCCTTTTGTTCATGATCACATTGTGAATGTAAATGTCAGTTTAAAATACAAGGCTAGATTAATAACATTTAGCAAGTTATTTTTAAGTTTAATAAAGGGTGATGCAGCTCAGCAATGCAGTTAATCTACTTCTTGTACATGATATATTGCACATTTAAAAAAACAAGTATGTCACATGCATCCCTATTACTATATATAAACACACACTGTGTGCACAATTATTAGGCAAGTAATATTGAGGATTAATTTTATTATTGAACTACAGTGCTGTCTGTCAATCCAAAATGTAAATACACCTCAAACCTGAATAGTTAAGAAAAAAAAGTGAGGTCTTGGCTTTCTTTGGAGAATATCTGTGTGTGCACAATTGTTGGGAAACTATTAATGTGCAGAATAATTAATAAAAGGAAAAATGAAAAGTTCCCCATATCACTTGTTGACTTTAATCTGTTTAAGTGAGTATAAACAAACAACTCAAAATTAACAAATAAACATTTGACATCTCAAAACAAATCAGTGACCAATATAGCCACCCGTCTTTTCAGTAACAGTCAAAAGCCTTCCATTCATGGAGTCTGTCAGTTTCTTGATCTGTTGACAATCAACTTTATGTGCAGCAGCAACCACAGCCTCCTAGACACTGTTCATTACCGTAAATCAGTGGTCACCAATCCTGGTCCTGGAGATCTACCATCCTGTAGGTTTTCACTTCAACTGCAAATAATGTAGCCTCATTCAGCTCCTCATTCAGCTAATTAGTGGGATCAGGTGTGCTAAATTGGGGCTAAAGTGAAAATAGTCTGGATGGTAGATCTCCAGGACCAGGATTGGTGACCACTGCCGTAAATCAACCGTTTAGGAAGGGACTGTATTGAGGGAAGTTCTCAATAGGGTTTGGATGCTGACTTATTCCTGTACAACTGCTTGAAGAAAACTGGCAGTAGGTTTGGGAGTTGAGTTTGAGTCCATCTTTAACCCAAAAAGGTCCAACTAGCTCATCTTTAATAATACCAGCCCATAACAGTACCCCTCTTCCACCTTGCTGGCGTCTGAGTCAAAGTGGAGCTCTGTACCGTTACTGACCCAGTCACGGGCCCATCCATCTGGTCCGTCAAGTGTCACTCATCTCATCAGTCCATAAAACCTTTGAAAAATCTGCCTTCAGATATTTCTTGGCCCGGTCTTCATGTTTCAATTAATGTGTCTTGTTCAGTGGTGGTTGGGTTTCCGCCTTCCTTACCTTGGCCATGTCTCTGAGCACTGAACACCTTGTACTTCTGGGCACTCCAGGTAGGTTGCAGTTCTGGAATATTACAGCACTGGAGGATAATGGGTTCCTGGTAGCTTTACGTTTGAGTTCTCAAATCTTTGGCAGTTAATCTGCGTCTTTTTTTCTCAGCACATTTCTCGTGACCCTGTTGAAAATTAGCAGCAAAACAATGGATGGTTCTGTGATCACGCCCCAATATCTTTGCAATTTCAAGAGTGCTACATCCTTCTGAAAGCCTTTTTACACGGAACAGAAGCTGCCTAATAATTATGTACACCTTGATATACAGTATGGTGTTGATCTCCTTAGGCCACACCCTCCCTCATAATAATGATGATATGGTCAAAATACTGACTTGCCTAATAAATGTGCACACAGTGTATTATTGGCTGCATTTATTTCATTTTAGTGCTTAACTCTAAATAATGACAACTTATCCTGTTGTTAGAAATGGCGTGTAAATGTTATGATATACCTCTATTAAGTTGGCACCCTGCACATTATTTGGTACCAAATATCCATTACTGGATCTAACACTGGTAATTCTTCATTTCATCCCATTGCAGAACTCTTTATATTATAAACAACTATGGTACTGTTATAATTTGCTTTAAAAATATGTTTTAAACCTCAATTTAGTTGGTAACATAAATTAAATAGTCAGAAATTGAGTAAAATTGGATTTAAGGACAACTCCAGCGCAAAATGAACCTAGGTGTCAATAACACATGGGTAACGAGTCGACCATTCTTAGCCATATGTTGACATGCTAATCGATACGGCCAGTTTTTTTGCGAACTGATAATTACCTTACAACGCTAGTTGTGAGGGCATATTTAAAGTCAAAATAAATTGCTATTTTATAACACTCCAAATAGCTCCACACTTACATGGTAGCATAATGAGGGTCACTACATGCAAACCAAAGCATTGAGAACATTGTAAGTGTACAGACAGTTTATAATAGGGATGCATCGATACCAGTATCGGTATTTGGCCCGATACCAAGTTCATGTACTTGTACTCGTATTCGTAAAAATCCCCCGATACCAAAGACCAATACCTCACATGACGTAACTGACAGAATATTTTGAGCACAGAGACAGCGGCGGCAGCAGCAGACACAATGTCAGCCTCAGCGGTGTGAAAATACTTCAAAAACAACCCACACATTGCAAACTTCATGCTTTGTTCTGCATTAAAATCAATAGGAGGTGCAAAACCCAGTTCATATAATACAAATAACCTGATAAAAAATCTGAAATTAAAACACAAAAATGAGCAGGTCGAATTTCTATAGGGTATCAGTATCGATGAGTACCAGAAAAAAATAATCGGTTCTTAAAAATGGTATCGGTGCATCCCTAGTTTGTAAAAATATAGTTTAAAAGACTGTACGCTATACAGGCGCCATCTTGGCAAAACAGTCTCGACCAGTCGAACCAAATACAATTTGCTCAATATATCAAATAATTGCACTGACGTAAAACAACTTATCTGTTGTACTAACTCGAAAGATAATTGTTGATCTGGTCCCTCCGGTATGTATCGCCGCTTCCAATTTATTTTTGGAACATGGAAAAAGTTTAAGTACAGCCCTGTTATCAGAGAGAGGGGAAATCTTCAGACTGTACAAAACACTGCATCTCTTGCCGGTGTTGCGATGCAACCGGTCCCACTTCTTGCAAAACATGCACTCCTGTTCATTGTCCATAGCTTCGCAATGTCCACAGCTACACCAACAGGTTCCCGAAGTACGAGGCTGTGCTGCGGGCTTGCGGCATTGAGAACTGCTAGCTCTCTCTCTCTCTCGTAGCCCCTGCACAGAGCTCCTGCAGCTCGTCCGGCGCTAGCTATGGGCAAGACTACTCCATCCATCTGGACCATCCGAAGTTGCACTCATCAGTAAATAAGACTGTTTGAAAATAAGTCTATGTATTTCTGGGCCCACTGCAACCGTTTCTGCTTGTGAGCATTAATTAGGGGTGGCCGAATAGTAGGTTTATGCACAACTCCAAACCTCTGTCGGATCCTACACCTTGAGATTCGCAGGAATCCAGAGGCACCAGCAACTTCAAATACCTGTTTGCTGCTTTGTAATGGCATTTTAGCAGCTGCTCTCTTAATCCAATGAATTTGTCTGGCAGTAACCTTTCTCCTTATGCCTGTATCTGCACAAACCTGTCTGTGCTCTGAATCTGCCACAAATCTCTTCAAAGTCCGATGATAACGCTTAGGTTTTTGTGAAATATCTAATGATTTCATACCTTGTCCACAGCATTGCACTATTTTACGCTTTTCTGTAGCAGAGAGATCCTTTTTCTTTCATATATTTTTTAAACCTGTGGCCTGCTTAATAATGTGGAACATCCTTCTTAAGTAGTTTTCCTTTAATTGATCTCACCTGGCAAACAAATTATCACAGGTGTCTGAAATTGATTTCAGTGATCCAAAGAGCCCGGAGGAACAATACTATCCATGAGTTTAATTGAAAAACTAAATATTTTATGTTTATGACACTTAATTCCAATTTGCATAATAATTTGGAACGCAGTGTATTTTCAGTTTGGCAAGTAAATCTCTGAAGGCTATCCACCATACTGGCAAATAAATGTTTGACCAAAATAGTAAATGTAATAAAATGTATGGCATGATGACTCAGGAAAATTTACTCATGTTTGTAAGCAGTGTTGTGGAGTAGAAAACAATTGTTTTGTGGTAACAAGTAATAAGTAACATAACGCAGTAGTTTCTCAATTCAAGTAATTCGTTATTACTTAAAAAATTAGACAATTCTTTATTAAGTGTTCTTGCCTTTGGCAAGGAACACATACTATTATCCGATATATATATTATTATTATTCAACTTACAGCAAAAATTTGGCCCCCTACTCCTCCAAGAGTTTTAAAACTACATACAAGAGTAAGGTACTAAAACGTGCGGCTCGATCCCAATCAAGTTGCTATTGTTTTGTGGAAAGTTTCGTCAAACGATTTGCGAAATATTACCGTTTTAGTGGCGAAAAAATCGCATAGGAATGAATGGGATGAAATTTCCGAGTGCTACTGCTCCCAGAGTTTTTATGCTACACACATAAGCTAGTAACGTGCGGATTGTTGCCCTTAACATTCCTGTCATTTTGTGAAACGTTTCGAAAAACGGTTTTCAAAATAATAGCGTTAAAAAAAGTCCCATAGGAATGAATGGAGAAATTCTTCAGTGACACTACTCCCAGAGTTTTTACACTACAGACACAAGTAAGGTACCGAAACGTGCGGACTACTAGTGGCGGCAAGAACACTTCACACAATTTCCCCAGAAATTGTACCTAATCTAGTATTTACAATATTGTTTCCCCTTTTTATTTTAAAACATTTGTTTGTGCCACGCCAAACTAAGATAATAGAAGTCTCGCACATGAACAGGAATGTAGGCCTATAGGCTTTGGGGATTGGGTTTTATCAAAATGGGAGCATACATTATAACAGCTGGACATATTTACATTGTTTCAACCAATTAAAAGGCAGTAATTGTTTCCTGCAAGTTGTGCAAAGGCCTGTTCAGTGGTTAAAAAAGTTATTCTTGGATCATCTCACTTCAAAACGGGGATTTTTCTATTATGATGTTTACAAAAAGTGTCAATAACAAGAGATATTATAGACCCAGCAAAACAATAAACACTTTAAAAGTATGTAAGCAAGTAACCTAAAATTAGTTTAATTAGTTAGTTACTACTGTAGGTAAAGTAACTTTCCTCAACACTGTTTGCCATTCACAGACCATCTCTAATGCTCCTAGTTTTGCTGCATGGTTTACTGTATGGGACATCAGCTACTCGACATCAAACACTTGCCAGTGGTCTGCTACAGCTAACGTTAATTAAATAGCTGTTATAAGGCAACATTTACATGGAGTAAACAAACCTTCAAAACAAAAACTCACAGATGAAAGGGAGGACAAATTACATAAAAAACTAGTTGTGTGAGAAATGGAGGTTTGGAAATGGAGTTGCCTCTGGCTTAAGTATGATGCTGAGGCTGTGGTGATGAGTTGTTCTCGACAACTGATTTGATTAACCGTTGATCAATGAATTAAAATAATTTTGTTTCAAATTTTGCTCTGAGCTCTTTTAAGTTTGTATTAAACATAATACCTTAATATTTACTTAATGAAATGTACTGAAGTGACAGTTTATGTGACACGAAAAGTAAATTTACTAATACCGGTCCCCTTGGCAGTTGAGCAAAAATGTAAATTTCAGACACTGGGGACAAATGTTTTGGTTTGTAAAATAGGTTGTTCTTATACAAAAAATATAGTTTGAGGCTCTGGTCTCAAAATTGTATTAACTTAAATACAACAACAAATCAATCTGGGCTACCGTTGCATAGAATCCTATAGAAAAAAAAAACTGGTAGGATGAGAAAACAAGCAAGGTGTTTTAAAAAGACTGGAGTGTACGAAGAAAACACACTAGCAAGAGGGCTGGAGATGTCAAATAAATAGAAGCTCATCCACAATTTGTGCTGCAGAAAATCTGGTAAGACACTTTCTATTTGATTCACACTATGTATATATACACACACCACAGGTAATGGTAATAATTGCTAGGCCTACTTCCACAGAGGTAAACAGCAGACAGCCAGTACCACCGCTGATGTGATTCAACATGGCCTGTGTAGATCTGTGGGTGGTACTGCTGCTGCTGTTGCTGCTTGGAAATGTAGTGTAACCATCCTGCTTTCAGCTGTCTTCAATAATAGTTCAATCTGACTTTTTCAAGTGTTTACCTTTAAATGAGTCACACAAGGGGAGAGTGACATGGCAGGAAAATGAGGGGGCGAGAAATTAGAGCATTAGGGCTGGGGGAGGTTGAAAGAACGAAGACATAAACCGAAGCCTAATGAGAGTGGCAAATTGTCCCATTAGTGTAAAAAGGAGCATTCAGAGAAGTACAAGCAGGACCAACACACAGGTGTACAACCGTACAACTGAGGGAAATAATTAGACCCTGACCGATATATTCATTGACCGATATTATTGGTAAATATTAGCAGCTTACAGATATATTGTTATCAGTGATATTTTCACCGATAATCACCAATATATTTGTTTGCAATTCCAATTCCACCGAATATAGGTTTTAGCATTACAAGAAGACATTATCTTAAAAAGATTAAAACAGTGGGGATGGAAGAGCTGCTCATAACAAGCTGCTTATAAAGATGAGTTGAAAACCTGCTTTCCGATGTAACAGTCACACAACATGCACACAAAGTTTTACATTGCATAAAAAGGCTTTTGGGGTTATAAGATAGATAGACGCTATGGCCATATTTATTTACTGAGTATTAACTACTGTACCGTAGCTACTGAAGTCAAATTGTTTCTGAATATATATTTTTAATAAAAAGCCTGCAGTGTTTACTACTCCAGCTCGGGCATAAAAGCTGTGTGATCTCACGGGATCGCGGTAGCAGTATATTTAAATAACACTTACCTGATGGCTGCTACCGCAAGATCCCGTGGGATCCTGTGAGAGCAAGCACAGAAGACAACATCTAAAGCCTAGCAGCCGAGAGTAGCAGCCATCAGGCAAGTGTTATTTAAATATACTTCTGGTGTACTTAAACTTTTCAATGCCTCGTTTTATAAGTACAGAACCTGATTGTACTACTGTAAAATTTTAATAACATTCCCGGCATAATTAGTGGGGTTATTTACGAAATACCAACTTGGTTCCATTAGCGCCAGCACTAAGCCATTCGTCTGATCGCGCTAACTCAACCAATGTTATAACAAGAGAAAAAAGCTTAGGCGGGGTTGTTTGGCTCGAGGTCAAGGTGCAAATGACCCTAGGTTTATATTACTCAGAACCATCACTTTAAGCCTGTAAATGTATTCTGTACATTATTGAACCATTTGAGCGCTTCAGTGGGATTTTGACATTACAACACTCACATTTGTTTATTGTTTAAAACTATCCTGACTGCTCAAGACAGATTTGCACATAATTTTTATAAATCATATTAACTGACAATACTACATTATGCATTACAGCTGAATACTTTAGTTTGCTCATCCAACCCTCTTAGTTTCACTTTTAAGTGGGACACAAAACATTTATTTTTGAAGATCAAGCCCACATCATTTGGGCAAATAGTATTTCCTACATTTTTCATATGATAAATATGAATCTGCCAGTTGGAAAATGTCAGATCACTAATAATAAGCATTTAGCTTGTAACTATATAGACGCTTCTTCAACAACGGATTCAACAACTTACCATAGATTTAAAACCACAGTGAAGCGATCAACTCACACGTCTTTACTGACAGATGAATTAGCCAATGATCATTCAGTATTCCTTTCTGAGAGAGATGACAATTACAGGTTTCAGTACCTTTCTCCACTACACACAGACACCACACACTGCGGAGAAATTAAGGGAGAGCAAGTTTGATTTTCATTGTCAGACTTTTCAGTTAACTCTGTGAACAATACCAATTTAGATCTTGCACATTTAAATGGAATCTCATAGCCAAAACACCTGTTTTCAAAACGCAAAACTATATATATATTTTTTCATAAAAATGTGGTAGAAAAATGTGGAAAGAACTATGGACCAACCGGTAACTAAATTAGGGCTGCAACTAACGATTATTTGGATAATCGATTAATCTGTCAATTATTTCTACGATTAATCGATGAATCGGATAAACAGACTAACAAATATTTCCAGAACTCTATTTATAAAAATAAATGTTATTCCAAATTGACTATTTTAACACATAACAGACCTAAATGTATATGAATATAAAACATGTGAAAAAGATATGCTCATTTGTTTAGTAAGGTGCAAAATATGGTATTTTTCACCTTGCTTAGACAGACTTGAGATGTTAAAATAATTGTCTACAAAACAATTATAGAAACAGCTTTTATAGAACATAGTTGTAAATAACCTTAAAATAAGGCCTGTTGAATAGTAATTTCGTTGCTTTATGTATTTTACCTGTTTAAGTTTATTTTGACATATTTACTGTTTTTAGAATGACTTTTATTTTGAAACGGACTATTCTACTGTGCAACGGCAGTTGAAAAAACGAAAAAAGTAAATTACATAATGAAACGTTTAACAAATTAGCATCCCCAAAGAGGTACAAGGTAGCATACGTTGTAATACTGTAATAGTAAGATCTGGTTGGTGTTTTAAATTCGTTTTGCACTATAACTCTGTTTATTTACTTGAGCACTACCGGGTAGAGTTGAAGAGCTAGCTAGATTAACGTTAGCTCTACCGCGTCTGCTCTACCACAAACATTGATTAGCCAGCTAGTTAAATACACTTGTCGTACAATTTTGAAGTGGATATGATTCAATAATAGAGCTTTTAAGCTGGATCGCGACCAAACACTGGCTATTTGATAAGAACTACCTGCTGTGGGAGGAACTGTTCCTCATTTCAAAACGCAATTCATGCTAATATGTAATAACTTACCATGCTGTTTAGTCCCCTTCGCTTACCGCTCTAACCTTTTTTATTTTCAAGTGATCCCTAATTACGGTGCCATGCCATTTGTTTTACAGAGTTTGCACGTAAAACGTTTTGTTTAATTTGAAGTGAAGTTCTGCCATAATATCCAAGATTTCGGTCAGACAGTTTAAAATGTTTTTTCTTTCTTTAGGTGACGTAGCTCCATCACAGAGTGAGCAGCAACGTAGACCCAACGAATCGATAATTAAATTTGTCGCCAACAATTTTAATAATCGATTTTTATCGATTTCATCGATTCGTTGTTGCAGCCCTAAACTAAATTCAACTGTCAATGCAAACCATAAACCAACAATCAACTATAACATCAGGCAACACACAGTAGACCAACTGGCAACTACCGGTAACTTCACATCAGTCAACAATAGAGCCGTATAATTTCTGTGTTGAAGAGAACACGGACGGATTCACAGAACTCAGGCATAACCCTGGAATTCAACTAAATGGGCAAAATCTGTTAGTATTTTTCTATAATCTTACTGTAGTCCATTAACATATATATAATATTTTTATAATTGTTTGTTTACAAAGCTGTTTCAAGCGTTCATGTGGGCAGAGCCAAAACCTTCCATAACACTCGCGCTTGCTCGACCCTGCTCCTTCTGAGAGCTGGCTGATGAGCGAGACAGTTTGGTAGACAAACAAACACTGCATACAGTAAGGTAAGGGGGGGTAACTAGCCACCCCTAAGAACCATGTTTAATTGCTGAAACAAAAAAGCAAAATTATGTAATTATGTATCGCTAAACCAGTGGACTATACATCTTAAAGCTTTCGTAATAGTGCGTTAAAACAATTATTTAAATGTAACTTAATTTAAATACATCTTCAATGTTTTCAAAATATGAAATAAATGTGATACATTTTCCAAATATTTTTTGGGAAGATCTACAAAATTTGTGATTAGACAAAGGACAATTTTAGTTGTGCATGATCAGTGCCAGCCAGGGAATGTGTTGGGGGACAAATCTCGTAAAATGTTGTGGTCATTACGTGAAGAGGGGGGGATTTACCGCCGGGGCCTAGTTACCCCACCTTACCCTATATCTATTTACTGAGTAAATTTACTTCCATTTCTACTGCATTGTATATTAGGAGAAATGCGGTGACAAATATTGTTAAAGATGCATTCTGTTATTTTTGCAATATTTAGAACTATTTAGGCCTCTAGGTTCTAAAGAATGTGAATTTAGGCACCCTAAAGCTAAAATGTATACCCTAATGGTTAGTGACTTGAAAATTATACTGACTGTAATTTGCATCGACTACTTAGAAAAATCTGTGTAAAACATAATTTCCATAATAATTTGGAATGCGGTGTATTACGGGACTACATTCATATTATAGAAATGTTGACATATGTTTTCAATTTGATGAATTCTGTGGTAATTCTGCAATTTTCTCTGGGTTCTCCTCAACGCAGAAATTATTGGGCCCTACCTAGGTTGGCAATGTCAACTGAAACCTCTAGTAAACCTTCTGTAATAAAATTGTTAAAGGATTAATTTTATTTTGATATAAGTAATTGTTTGTTTTCTTGTCACAACATGTATATTGAATTGTTAAATTCCCCTACTCTGTCATTTTGGATTTTCTAATCATCATTTGGACAGAAAATATTACCAAATTGGTTCCTATGTAAATGAGGGATGCACTGATCCGATACTGGGATCGGAAAAGTATCTGATACTGGCCAAAAATATGGGATCAGTTATCGACATATGGAGTCTATAATCTGATAGCATGTCCTGATAAAGGTGCAGTAAACACATGAGTCGTTGTAGAGATAAGTCATTCAGAACGAACACAAAGTCAACCATTACTGTAGATGTATCCTTGGCTTACGGCATAAACAATAAAGTGGTCTAAGCAGGTTTCCAGGAAAGTTAGGCTACATCCAAAATAATAGGCTAATACGTTTTAAGTGGTGGCGCAAAAAATAGGTTAGGTATCTTACTAGACCTTTTAAGATGGATTGCGACCAAACACCGGCTATTTGATAAAGAAGAACTACCTGCTGTGGGAGGAACTATTCCTAATTTTAAAACGCAATGCATGCTATTATTATGTAGTAACTTACCCTGCTGTTGAGTCTCCTTTGCTTATCGCTCCAACCTGTTTTCTTGTCAAGTGCTCTCTCATTACAGTCGTGTTCCGGTGCCATACCATTTACGTTTTACAGTTTGCACTTAAAACTTTTTTGTTTAATTTAAAGTGAAGTTCTGCCATAATATCGAAGATTTAGGTCAGACAGTTGAAAATGTTATTTTCGATCTTTAATGACGTAGCTCCACCACGCAGCGAGCAACAACATATACCCAACGAATAGATATTGAAATTCATTGGCAACAATTTTAATAATGGATTTTTATCGATTTCATCGATTTGTGGTTGCATCCCTAGTTTTATTTACTCTGAAATTTTCTTTTAATAAGTGATTGAACAGGACTGACTGGCATTTGCAAGGCTTTGGATATCTTAAGAAGTTATTTTCTTATTCCCATGGCTTAGTATCTAGTCTGCTCAGTGCATCCACATGACAGCTAACTCACTTTCCATTGTAACCTGTGTGTCACCTTGTGTGTCTGTAACAATGCCAAACATTCAAAAGTATGTAAACTTTTGATCAGGGCCATTTGGGTGATTTATGAATATGGTTTACAAAGGTGCCAAACAAAAAAGTAGAGGTCGACCGATTTATCGGTGCGCAGATTAATATGACGATTTTTTGGCATTTTTTACATAATCGGTATCGGCAAATATCAAGCCAATTAATAAACAGGCGCATCTGCGGGCAGCCTGGTCGCCAGGCCCTGGTGTTGGTGTTGTGGAACACGCTGCTCCTAGAGTGAATTACTAGCAGAGTGAGCAGACCTCATCCAGTGACTAAGGAAGGAGAAAACAGTAAGGATTACAATTCTTATAAATCCTATTTAATGAAAAAACGTATGACATGTTAGTGCCAACTTCGAGAAAAAAACATGAATAGGCGACATGACGTTCGGCTACTTTGGATATTGATAGCTGTCATGTCACAATAATTAAGGTAGAATTTTGCAATCACAGACAGTGGTACTGAGACTTTTATTATTTGTTCCGTTCGTGTGTCTATATTTGAGAGGATTGTCAACTCAATGCAGAGAAAGAAGTTGTAGTTAAGAGACCACCGCACCATAGGCTAGTGAAGGACTGGCTTTGCTTTGCTAGCGTCGTTGCTAGGGTTGGCAACAGTCTATGGTTAGTACAGACTAGACCCGCTGCTATTATGGCACCTGTGCCTTAACTACCCGCATCTACCGGACCGAATAGCAACGCGGATTTCGTGCCTCATTTCGGCGCCACTAATATGACTGCGTTGCTCTCTGATGCTCCGAAAACGAATGTTAGAATAACTGAAACATCGCAGCATGTGACGCTAGTTAACATTACACACGTCAGCAGTTAACGTTAGCCTTGGAAAGTTTGTAGCTAGTATGAAAGGGGATACATTAAAATCAGTCGCATGTAATTACTTGGTAGCTTCACGTGGTTAATATTAGTCTAGAATAGTAGGTAGAGGTTCACTGCTTTCATTCTGACAGAACCCATTTTTCGATCAGCCAAAACTTTTATCCGTTCTGTTTTCCTCAAGGCTTTCAGGAAAAAACTACCTGTTTTAAAAAAAACTGCTGCACAAGGGTTACCTAGCTATATTGCTTTGCATTTGATGAATAAGGGGGATTTAAAATGAATCATCAGATCAGCCAACATCAAAATGGGCACTGGGACCAAACGAGTGCTGATTTAATTAATATGTCTATTCAACAATGCACAGTCATTGTGCAACATATAACTTTTCAAAATACGATGCCTATTCAAAACGATACACAGAAGACAGTTTTTTTTTTACTTCCACATTTAATCAAAAGGCATTCATTTTAGCAGGGAATATACGTCGCTAGTGTTGTCAAATGTGCTTTTCAAAATAGCCTATTTCTGATGTTGAGTCAGACGGTGGCGAAAAGAGAAGAATATTATTCTTCCTTGCGCAAGAGAATAATTCTGTAGTTAAAGACAAAATCCCATGTTTCTCAGTTAATGCTTTTGTTATACTTATATTCTTTGTCATATTTGTATATTTATTTTGAAACCAGATATATTTATCAAGTGCTTCTGGAAATTGAATTATCTGTACTCCCGTTGTGCACCACCAAATATGATTAGTTAGTTGGTTAGTAAAAGGACAACTATCAAAATGCACAGATTAAATGTTTTTTGAGGCAAAACCCAAGGGTTTGTTTTACAAAACAGATTTAATAGGCGAGGTTGTATCAAATACAAATCTTACTATGTCTACTATATGTTTTGCCATTTGTTTGGCATTTTGTTAGAAATAATTTGATATTTGAGATTAGAAAATATTTTGTGTATTATATTAAGAATTAGCCTATATTAAACATTTGTTTTTTCAGTATTTTTTAAATGTCATTATTTCCCCACAAAAAATAATAATCGGTCAGTTAATCGGTATCGGCTTTATTGGTTTTCCAATAATCGTTATCGGTATCGGCCTTGAAGAATCATAATCGGTCGACCTCTACAAAAAAGTCTGATCTTTTGCATGAACAGTCAGTCAAAATCAATGTCAAAATTTCAGTTTCTGCCAGGGTATGCAAACTTTAGAGCAAAACTGTATTACTGAGAGTTGACAACACAATGCCATAAAAACTGTCTGAAACCCTGACACGCTGACAAGTACAGAAACACCTTTTCTACTCATATATAACCAAATTAGAAGGCACTTCTAATTGCAGCAAAATCTACTGCCAAAGCCACAAAGGAGTTTTTCACATTGAAAAAGTAGACGTCTTGATTGGCCTAGTCATACGCCTGACCTGAAATTGAAAAAAAAAAAATTGAAGATGGCTATAGTACATCTGGTGTATGGTCTATACAGAACTTTGTAAAATCAAGATTTTGTCAGTGGAAAAAAAGTTCTCTATAACATCAAATGTGTATGTTGTGTTCAAATAGAAATTGGGGTTCCCCAATTCTGTATTTTTCATGTGTCAAAACGTATTTTTTCTATGCAGATATACATAAATTAATTAATTTCTTTCTAGTATATTAGTGTTGGGAGAGAAATATAACCCCATTGTGTTGCACTACCACTAACTTGACCCTGCTGAGAGACTCAAATAATTACATCAAATGATTAATGAACATAGTAAACAAATTGTAGATATTGGTCATTGTTTCCCTTGAAGACATTGATGGAACATTAATCCATGGGCAAATCATTATACGGTTTCGATTTGTGCTGAACTCAATATGAAAGAGAAACAATCATTCAAATGCCTAAGGCTTGAAATATAATTTTAAAAGTGGGGCTTTCATTTATAATGCCGTCTTTAGTGGTCTTGTCACACAACTTTTCCCTGATTCCTATTTAGGAAATATTTTTATTTATTTAACGTAACACTTTCTTCATTAATACAACATTCTAATCATTAGTATGCCTCAAATGAATTTGATGACAATTTCTGCAAGCTTTAGACAATCTTATATCATTGGTTCTTAGCTAGTGATAGTGGTGCAACGGATCGTCATTGATCCGTGATCCGTTCGGATCAATATCTTCGGTTCGGCACACACGTGATCCGCGGATTGATTTCTGGAAAAAAAAGGTTGTGCGCATGTTCAGTCTGCTCACAGCATGGTCATGGCGAGCGGAGGAACGGAGGAGCTTGAACGCCCCACGTCATTTAAATCCCCTGTATGGGAGCATATTGGTTTCCCTGTTAAATATAATGATGAAGGAAAGAGGTTAGTGGATAAAACCGTGACAGTGTGTAGGCACTGTGCCACAAGAAAGCGATATGACAGTGGAAACACATCAAGCATGGCCACGCATTTGAAGCGACATCACCCCGGTGTTTCACTGACAGGAGTGAAAAGAAAACGAAAGCTGCAAAACAAACGCTTATATCACCGTGGCATTTAAGCAATTAATCAGACCGGGCTAAAGCCATCACAAGCGCTGTCGGTGTGATTATAGGTGCAGACATGAGGCCATATTCGGTTGTGCAAAATGAGGACTTTAAACACATGCTGAAAGTGTTTGAGCCACGTTACGACATCCCATCGCATACGGGACATACTAAAATGCTTAATGTGAAAAAGCTTAACGTGGTTTTAATGTACCTAAACAATGGTCATTCATCAACAAATTTCTTATGGCCATATCTTGTTATGAACACTTAAGCCTGTCAAAATAACTAAACCAAAATCCAACGATTATAGAAGTAATCTTACGTTAAAGTTTTCTTCTTCATTGGCTCCTATGGCGAGGAAAAGGTTTAACGTGATTTAATGTAGGCTACCTAAAAAACGATCAATATTAACCACATTTTTCTCTCATATTGCTCATCATAACCATTGAAAATTATAAAAACAATTAACCCAAATTCCAATTTTTTTTAATTTATTTTTTTATCCGAAAAATGATCCGATTCGTGACTCTGATCCGAGGAACGATCCGATTCGTGAATTTTTTTATCCGTTGCACCCCTAGCTAGTGACCCTTCATTTATGATTTATGGATTTAGCCAGCCAAGGACTATGTTTATTTTGAAGCATTTGTCACCATAGTAGTTAACATGACTAAATGTTGATCTACCGTCTTTTCAAAAAGTTTTCCCAAGTGTATCTCACAGTTAACCAAATGTAACTTGTTTAATCCATATTTACCATAAGGCAGCCTGTCGACTCAGGGTCTCTACCATCAATAACATCCATTAGATCAGTGGTCCTCAAACCCTTCCATGGATGGAGGGCCTAGTGTATGCAGGTTTTCGCTTTTACCTTTTACAAGGCTGATGGAGTAGCTCACTAATTGGTTAGGATCTCCCCTCACCTGGCAGTCTAGGTCCTAATTATGCTCTAATTGAAGGGAAAGACCAAAAACCAGCATACACTAGGCCCTCCATGTAAGGGTTTGAGGACCACTGCATTAGATACTGGCCCCTTGGTCTAAGCATATTCTAAGCAGGAGTGTTCAATCCCCATCTCAAACCTTACATCATTCCAACTCTCCTCTTAGTCAGTCTTGCATAATATTTCAAATCTGTCTGAAAAAATTCAATGTTAACAAATAACAAACAGTAGAAAAACAAGTGAACACAACTGGAAATGTACATGCTAATTCATTGAAATGTGACACTTTATGTATACAATGCTTGAAAAATAAATTCCACTTCACCTACGTGTAGTCTATTCCACTAGCTAGTCTACTCCACTGTCTTGATTCTTCTACCAAGAGAAGTGATAGTCATGTGTTATTACTAGTCTATGTTATACTTGTAGGCTGTGAATATTTACTGTATATGTGTTTGTGCAGCAGGCAGAGTGGGAGGTATATAGGACAGCAATCAAACAATAAGCTTAAGTGAATCATCCCTCACAGAGCTCTCTCTCATCCACCTTCTCAGAATGGAGTATGAAATAAAATTGCCTGGAGAGGTCTTATTTGTAACTTGATGTACTAAAAAAGCTAGAGCTACCAGTATGAGATCTGCCCATATCAAACTATACACTACCCTGCTGCATGTTTCAATCTTTGACTATATGATTATATTGAAACATGGAACCAAAAGGACCAACCTCATTGCTGTCTCACACTAATCAGGCCTACTCTAAAAGTACAGTATTAAGAGAGATTTACGACAGGTTACATTCAACTTGTAATATTTAAAGGGTGCAGGTCATTCAAACAGGTGTTTTACTTGTGGAAAAATTGTATGCATGTCATAGAGAGAAAAATTATTTGTGAGTTTTAGAATACCACAAAAAACATTTCAATCAGGTTTTTGTAGTGCCTTGGTAGGAACGTTTTTCATGTTATGTTTTCTACATCTGTTAAGGCTAAATTTAAAGTGGTTAATGAACAATTGTCTGTGGAGTTTTAGATTTTTTATAGGTTTGCTTACAATTAAATATTAATATGGTGCAGTCTTAAAATACATCGTAGAAGTTGAACGAGGTATCCATCTTACATGACAATCATCATCATCATCAACAAACACTAACTATTTAATGCTAGTACAGTTACCCATCTTCAGCTGTACTTGAAACACACCTGACCAAATTGAGCTCAAATTGACGGATTTAATTGGTGCATGTTTCCAAAATGGACATTATCTATTAGTTTTTCATGGACATAATGATGACACCAGGCCCCCAGCTTTCATGTGCAGACAGTATAGCCACTTACCCTTAAAGCTGCGAGGTCTATGTCATCCAAGCTTCGTGTGGGGGCGTTTTCAGTCATGATGGCAAATGTGGTAGCTACTGTAATAATTTAAGCAAAGATAAAAGCAGTAGCCTGCTGAAAATTCAGGTGGTCCAATGTTCAGCAGTTAGCTGCGTCTTGGGCTGTTCGGTCCAGCTCAAAACCCAGTTCCACACACCCCTATTCAGACAGATAAGGGTCCTGTGATGGACACTTAAATAACGTAGCTGGATAGCTACCTAGATCGGAAAACCGCACGTCAAAACGCAGTTAGATAGTTAGCAAGCAACCTAGTATACTTTGTCCCATTGCATTAGCTACAGAGACCCAACCTTGTGCGAAACTCCGTTTTACTGCGTTCATTTTGGGCGATAATGGTGCATATACACTGCATGACAACTCGAACGGTCTCAATGATAATTTCAATGTTTTTACAAGCACAATTTGATCCAAGGTATTGTTAGTGAGATTAGACAAAAGTTAAGTATATTGTTAGCTATTTTACTAGATTATCAATAACAACAGCTAAATAAAAAGGGGCTCGGTACCCGAGCTGTTAGGGTGCCACAACACGAACCTTATCTAGCTAGCTGACAGTAGCTACCCACGCACAAATAAAAACAGATTTAGCTATTGCGAATGAGCATGCATAACTAGGTGCTTGCAATTCCCCCTCCAGCAGACTTCAAATTATCCACAAATGAAGTAGCAGATGGCGCATAACCAGCTGGCTACGTCGAATGTTCGATGTCCGCACACAAACTTTCATTCCGTTCACGGTGATCGACTCGCACTGCCTTAATGCTGAACCGACGGTGAAAAAAACTGTTTATATACGTCCCCAATTGGCCTCGATCGATAAAAGCGATTGAGCTGCTTCTTTATTCTAAATGAATACTTTAGCTACATTATTTGATACCAATTAATCGGTAAGACATGTCCGATGTACACAGCTAGAGCGAAAGTCTTAAACTTATTTCCTCGCCATGTTTTGATCGCTTGTTCGTCTGTGGTAGGTAGGTTATGACGTCCCTTTCCAGCAAGTGTGTACACACCCTCCCTTTCCTCTCTTCTTTTCTTTTTTTCCTTCCCACTCTCCTTTTCCCACTGAAAAGCGCTACGGCAGCGCATCGAGGACAAATGACCTGAGAGGCGATTAATGAAGACACCGCACTACTGCCATTGATTGTAGGCTAGTTGGCCTAATGTTTACCTGGCTGTCTGGGATTGGGAACTAAATAATATGCCTACTGTTCATACTAAATGAAAACACATGAAAACGAATGTTTGTCAAAAGTTAGGCTGTTTATTAAATGTTACACATACTTGCATTATCAAACATGACAACATTATTTTATCAAAATAAAAAGCCAATAACCGTAGTTATTAGCTATGATTAAAGTGACTAAATGATACAAAAATGATATATAATGTCAACATGTAGGCCTTCAGGGTTTATACATTAGTAAAAAATAATCAATATAAAGGGTTATATTTAGTAAACAATAAGCAGAGGAAATGAAAATACAAAACCACTGTAAAAATATTAAATAAAATGAGTAATAGTATGCCTGTTGGTAATAGTATTCTAATGGTAGTAGAAGGTCATTCAATAAAACAAGTGCCTTTTGCTTTCCCTCGTTATTTTAGATTTAAATTGTGAACCAATGCAATTACTAAAGCCTGATAAGTCATTTGATAGACAAAACTAACAACTTGATCAGTGTAGTTATCTAGAGGTATAAAGAGACTCGGCTTAGGTGTTAAAATGTTAAATTTCAATAATAAAAGCAGGTGAGCTGGTTCTATAGTTTCTATAATTTTTTACCTTTTGTGAAGCACATACATTATGCTTGAAGAATTGTACAAATTAATGTCTCAAGAGTTCAACTATCATTAGAACCAAACAAACACGGTATAGCCTCAAAACAGTTAAAACTTTGCTCTCTATTTGGAATAGTTACATTTCTCCAAACCAAATAGCAGTAGAGTGAACCATTTTGTCACTGTCAAATGAAGGATCTCAGCTTTAATAATCACTTAATACTTGGATTTCAATGAGTTGAACATGGGATCTATATTGACAGAATGTTAAAATGTTTACTTTACAAAAGCTGGTAATGACATTGTGGAATGTTCCATGTATAGTAGTAGTATAGTATCAGGTGTAGTGTAGTAGTGGTGGTAATAGAAGTAGTAATAGTAGATTACATTGTAGAAGTGCTAAATTTGTGGCAACATGCTGCAAAAATCAGTTTATACCATCAGTGTATGCATAAACCTGTTACATGCATATATTTATCCTATTGCAAAACAAGGAACCTATCACTGCTTTGTTCACCTTAACTTTCAAGTAAAAAAATGGACCCTTTATTTAGTATTAAAAATGTCTCTTTACAAGAACAAAGCAGTCCTTGCTCCCCTTTCCCAAAATGAAGTGGAATGTTCTGTACCCCTGTCAACAGGGTAAGTTACGTAACAATAATTCACTTGGTTGCTATGGTGACAGCAAAAAAGATGCAACAATTAAAGCATGCCAGTAGCACTCCCTGAAAATATTTTTATAATTTCCCTCTTTTTCCCCCAGGCCCTCTTAAGGTCCAGTGCCTTTCTATATCGTCACTGCATATATCTCAAATCCAATAACCCTCCTTTTACAGACGTCCTCTCTTCCAAATCTCCTTCCATCTTTTCATACACTGCTGTCTGATTCAGTCCATCGCTCATCTCTCCTTTCCTCTTTCGGCCACAATCTAGTCAGCTCTTTGTAACCGTCACCATAACAACCACAAATGTTCTGACAGATTTGCTGGCACTACATTCAGAGTGGAAATGAGAAGCAGAGAGAGAAACGCAGATACTGGGAGTAAGGCAGAGAGAGAGGGAGGCTGGGTGAGTGAGGTAGAGGAAAAAGCTATCCACCCACAACCTTGCAACAATAAATGTACGCAGTGTACCTCCATAATCAGACACTGTTGACTTCTGATCTCCATTCCTCGCCCTGCCTCTCATCTCTTTCCAGCCCTGTGATGTCCAATAATGACAAACCTGTACCTACTGTCAGACCAATATAAACGGAAATGCTCAGGTTTACTATTATATAAAAATAAATGGTGAGACTGTGGCAGTGATCCAAAACCTTCACAATTTATGTTTAATATTAGAACTGTGGTCGTCCTTCAAATAGTTATCTCTAATAGTTAGAGTGGTGAAGCCTATAATGTCTTAATACTGTATAGAATGAACAGAGCTAACACATCTGTAACTGGAATGGTACCTCCTGTTCTATTCATGTTATTTCCATCTTGTTTATTTTACATGATAGACATAATCAACGTGGGCAACATAAGATATTATGCCAAATGTTTGCCTATTTATGAAACCACATAAAAATCCTGAATCAATTCCATAAAATTCAATTCTTCATTGACCATAGAGCTTTCTGGCCAGGTGAGCTGAGAGTACATCTAATCTTTTAAAATATAACAGAGTGCAATCTGGTGATAAAAAAGCTATAAAGCTCTCTCCAAAATGACTGGGCTTTCCAGTGACATCCTGGTACTGTGTTAAGTCCACAGCTCTGTTGGAGCCATACCCTCCTTGCTGCCTCGTGGAGGGAGCAGATTCTCCTCTGCCAGGAAGTGGAGGGGGAAGTGGACCAGTAGCCCCCTGACATGCTCCAGCTCTTCTTTAGCCTTCTGGGGGTCTGTGTCACACAGGCACTCCACACCTGAAAACTCTTTCAGCTGCCGCATGCTGCGAACAGAGTTGCAGGGGAGGCAGCGGAACACCTATTTCAGGAAAAAGGAGGAAAAGTCAAAGGTAAACAGCAGACCTGACGGGCATGGAGGTTAAAGGGAAAAAAAGAATGTATATAATTGCGGATTTACATAAGAAACATCCATACATAGCAGTTAGATATAAACATTTTCATTCAGACCTTGTCATAAATGGTTGCATTGAGATTTGCTGTTGCATTCCACCCCAAAAAGAAGAACTGGTCGCTGATTGGGTCATCGATATCAATCTGGTGGTCAGAATCAGCTCCTAAAAGCACCCTGTGAAGCAAATGCATACAGAGTGTTATGCTCGTTCTGACCAAGCAGCTATTTAAGTGCACACTCAAGCGGCTGCTAGGCAGTTCATAACTCAGTATCTCAGTGGATGTTGGGGCACATTCAGATAAAAAATGGAATTCCTTCATACAGTGAATGACGACTCTGCTTGCGCAAAATTGTCGTCTGAGATTGTTCCCTTGGAAACTAGAGGATCTCCTTGATAGTTGCTGAATAGCGTTGAAACTAATATCTGGTTATAATAGGCTGCAGGCATGCTCTGTGTAGTGTTCTGTCTAGGACTCTCTGAAACAGTACATCCTCTACATTACAAAACGGTTTTGGAGATATCTGCAATCTGGTTGTCTTAAATCGAATTTGAAGCTGATTGTAACAATGTCTAATCAATAGATTGATCTACTAGCAGTGGAGACAGCCTTATGTGGGGGTGTTCATCTTGTAAGACGTGACTCATCTATGTACAGTAATGTCTACGTCACTCCACATACAACAGTCCTATAACACACAGTCTCAGCAAACCTCTACATTAATTTTCCTTTATGAGTGGACATCTCTGTCAGTGAATAACTGCACATAAATTAGAAAAAAGTACAGTAGTGCATGGACTCTGATGTCATATTGTTCTGACCTGAAGCACTCTTTGCGCAGGGCCAGAGTGAGCGGTCCGGCCAGGTACTCCTCTCCATCCATCATGGATGTGATCCTCTCCTCATCCTCCACCAGCAAAGCCAGCTCACTGTCTCGGCTGCCCAGCATGCTGCGGTCATTGATGTTGGCCGAGCCTGGAGGAAGGTAGTGGAGGCCACAGGAAGTAGAAACAGAGGATAGAGAGAAAAAGAGCAGACTGTAGTGACAAGAATATCTGTCACTTAAAAGTCATATTCATCTTTCAGAAGTGCCTATTAGTCCCTCCTACCTCACCCTCCACTAGAGTCCAAAATGGATGTATTTCTAGCAGCATGTTTTATCATATTATGCACCTTGTGATTATTATGCAAAGGCAGTAATTAGCTGCCTGTGATTGATCCCAGTGATGAGTCACAGTCACAGCCTATTCTGCTAATGGCACCCTATTCCCAATATAGTACACTACTTTTGGACAGAGTCATTGTAGTTTCCTGAATATAGCTGGGCTTCACAACCAGAGGTACTAGACTCTAGTTCTTTGACTATTCACACAGGTTCTTGACAAGACTCATGAGTCCAAAAGCTTACTGGTACAGTAACTACACATACTGTAAGTACTTACTCCATATAGAGCAAAATCCTGTTATATTTTATTTGGATAATCAAGATCATCATCAATAGAGTATCTACAGATATCATCCTGTCAACAGATACCAAAAATTAAGTAAATGCTTGCCAAGTTTAAAGGATAGGATTAGGTTTACAATAAGTGTTAAGGTAGATGCACATACACTCGCTTGGTCAGCACTCTGTTGCAAGAGCAATTAGCGCCTCTCTTGGAGGTAGCAAATAGCATCCGGATTCTCATTGCGATTCTACCAGAGGAAGCCCTAGATGCTTGTTGCTAACAGTGGGTGTTCCACAAAACACAGCATGAGTGTTAGCGATCTGAGCTAAACTGGACTCCAAGTGAGAGCAAGCCCTACAGAATTGTGTGGTACGCACTCAACTTTGGGGTTAGGGTTAGTAGATAGTAAATTGCCATTTTATTAAACATCTGCAGATTAAAAGTCTGCAGTATTAAAGCCTTCACAGATCAACTATCCATAAACATATGAACCCAAATCCTTTTGGTTGAATTTATTTTATTTATTAGTTTTGTTTTGCGGTGGGTGGTCTTTTATATTATTTATATTAACAGAACAGTAGGAAGCATATAGGCTTGGGAGACAGCTATGTACTGTAGAAGACAGAGACGAAGGGCACAGACAGCTTTTAAGCCAGAGCCTGAAACCCTGTTGCCTGGCGCACATAGTATATTTATCTATTTAAACAGGTAAGTCGACTGAGAACAAGTTCTCATTTACAGCAATGAACTGTGTAGGTCACATAAAATACATGTACAGTAAACAAGCTAAGCAATTAAAACCAAGTAAAAAGCAAGAAGAAAACAACACAATCACATAAAACAAAGAGTCAGTGATAAAATATTCCTTAGGTAAATGTCTAAAAAGCCCTAACGGCACCAGTTCCTCCAACTTAAACGTACATGGTAATCCATTCCATACATGCGAGGGGCCAAAGGAAATAAAAGCAGTATCAACCAGTTCAGTGGAGATCTTAGGGATCACCAACGATAGCCATCCCTGAGCTCAGGTCTGCTAGTTAGTCAATCTAACAGCTAAAAGTGAATTAATAAAAGGTGGTAGTTTGTGCAACAGAGCTTTATATATGGCTTTATATGTGTTCCAGATTCGGAAGATTAGACCGCTACGCCAGGCTCTGGCAGGTTAAATTAAGATCAAAGACACAACCACAACCTTGCATATGCTTCCACTCAACATTTCCAATGTGTGGGCATACTGTGCTAGTAATTAGGATTACCTGCCTTGCTCAAGGGCAGAACAACAGAAATGTAAATTTCCTTCAGGATTGTTCAGATGCTCTAACCACTAGACAATAGGAAATAGTGTCCAATCTCGAGTATGTATTTGTGGCTATGAGGATTGATGACTCACCGATGATGTAGCGACGGTCATCAGCTATGAGGGTCTTGCTGTGTACATAGATGAGCTCTGTAACCAGGGACTGGGAGACCTGAGAGTGCTTGCGCAGGCCACACAGACTGATGTACTCAATCCACTTGTCCTCAACTGGGGGGAGGGGTTAAGAAGACAGACTGGGTGGGTGGCACACTGGTAAAAAACTACAGCCAATGAATAAATTAAAATAAGAAAATGAGAGCCCAATTTAAACATGATTAGACATATGGACATTACTGGAATAGAGGATGAAATGAGGAGAACTATACTATAGTTAGTATAGATAGTAAAGGCAGATACCTAGTATGAGCCTTCAGTTAGCAGGGGAGAAGCCAAACAGGAGACAAAGAAAAGCAGAAATGTTATCAGAGATGAGACAGATGGACAGTAATGCCAGACATTAGGCTGAACTGGAAAGAAGGAAAATACCTCACCTTCTCGCGTTAGTCTCGTCAGTATGGAGCACTCTCCTCTACAGATGGTCCTGTGACAAAAACATATCAAATCAACAAAAATCTGAAAAGTAGTTTACTTGAAGCACAAATCAATACAAAACAAAGAGTATGTTTTAAAATAATTATCATTGTAAACCTTTAAAGTAAACATTGTGAACCTGTACCCAAATAAACCCACACCTCAACCTCCACCTCAGAGCGCTTGCTAATTGGAGCTGATCAATGCAGTTTATACTGGCATTAACAATTTCCATTACTGGAATAGGCATACACCATGAGCAAATATGCTTCATTCTAATTAATAATAGTTTGGATATTTTTTCATATTTTCAACCAATTCACTGCTACTGGTAAATTATCAAATTTACCAGAACAATTGGTTGTCAATGACAATGTATGGTACAGTATTTGCATCCTAGTCCCCAGTCTGTATGCTGCAGTAGTCTGTGTGCCATGGTGCTAGTGTCAGTTGGTCCTGGTGGATCTGTTTCTGGTCTTATTTGCTGTTCTGTTCGATCTAAGGCCCTTCTAATTCTCCGCTCTTCTCTGTCTCTCATATTTTCTTCTCTTCAGTTACATAATCACTCACCAGGTGGAGCTGATCCAGAGCAAAATCTCTTCACACTACCTGCCCTGCTGACACACTACCATTCCCTGTCCAAAGTCCACCTGGCCGTAGTGCTGGTCTACATTCTGCTTGATGACAGCTGGTGTCCCTCAGATTTTTGAGCCAAGTGGATTTTCTTTTTTAATATCTGTATTTGTGGGCACATGTTTGCGTGTGTTGTGCACACTGTGCCCCCTTAAAAAAAATAGGTGCATGACACTTCTGTCCCTGCCCACAGCCAAACTGGGGAGGTATCCCATGTATGTAATGAGTTTACCTGCAATGACACCTAGAATCTGGGACGATTACAAGCGCCAACTTTCAATGTAAGTGCCCCGAAAAGACATAAGATTTAATCTAATATTATCTGTAATGTTAAAAAACGTTTGCAAGTTGAATGGTGAATGTGTACAATTTTGACAAATACCCTCTCCCTTGGTAACCCAATAGATGAAGCCATTAGTGGGTGTGCGTTAATGTGTGCGGGTTCTGACCTGTATGTAAAGTGTAGTATGGCTTGGATGGCATTCCCACCCCCCTCGCTGATGTCTCCTTCAAACCCAGGCAGCAGGGGTAACACAACAAACACCCTGTATTTCTTCTGCTCTCTGAACAATCAGCCAATCAGGTAGCAGAGGAAACGGGGTAAAAAAAATAGAGAGAAACTACTGTTAATGATAGTCAGAAAACACTAAATCATAACTATAAGATGCAAGATTCAGTATATTAATTAATTAGGTTATTTTGTATTATGACTTTAGCCAGTAGATGTGTACATGATGTTTATTCACCAAAAAGACGTACAAGTTTTTATCTGCGTCATTTAACATACTATGTTACAACCAGTGCAATTTCAGTTTGTTATAAATCCAATATGAATCAGTGTGGTTATCAGTCCAGTATTATATTGTCATGCAAAAAAGCCAGGTTTGTTTAAACCCAGACAGAATGGTGGTGATAGAAGCATACCTGTGTGCACGTAGGATCCTGTTCACAATTGCGTCACCAATGCCATTGTGCACGTTCTTCCCGTCAGCACAGCTGATGAAGAACTGGTTCTGAGAGAAGAGAAGTAGACAGATGGAGCCTCTGTTAGAGCTGTGAATATCAGACTCTATTCTCTGTATGATGCTGTGGGGTGTGATGGTAGTAAGATGGACTAAGGACCGGGAAAGGACATACTGTATCTGTTAAAGCATTTGGAGCGCACATGACAAGGTTAGAGGAACCAAAATAAAGAAGGATCCAGGCGATTGTGTAAGAAAGCAGGAAGATGCCAGGTGCCCACTTTTAATTATTGTTACACAAACATTTGGAGAAAATAATTATCTTACTAGCCGATGTGTCCCATTAATAAACAAACTTGTCCTGTTCAAAAACAAAGAAAAGTAAAACAATACAGATTTCCATGCAACCCATGCATGGACAGCACAACTACAATGTCGACATGATAGAATTAAGAACATCTAAACATGTTAGCACTAGGACCATGTAAACATGATAGCACTAGGACCATGTAAACATGATAGCACTAGGACCATGTAAACATGATAGCACTAG
>JACXGM010005410.1:0-35207 GCA_016801145.1 Umbra pygmaea | reverse complement strand
GACATGGGATCCAGCACAGCAGCGGGCCAGGCACGGGAAGGGGACATCAAACGCAGTGACATGGGATCCAGCACAGCAGCGGGCCAGGCACGGGAAGGGGACAGGAAGGAGTCATCAGGCCACTTGGTCCTGTCGCATGTTCCTAGGGTCCTCCTAGGATGAACATGACATCAGGAACATTAGAGTGGGCATACCTTGATGGGCAGACTCTCTCGAAGCACTCGGCAGATATCATGGACATCGTCAGATAGCTTCGTGAGATACTTTCTAACATTACTGTTCAAAATTTAAAAGTAATTTGGATGTGCATCAAACTAACACATTCCAACATATTTAATTTTTTTCACATGCATATTTGCGAAAAAATACTTAAAATTGAATCGTTTTTTCCATCAGTATCCGCCATGTTGGTTGCAATATTTGGCTAGCTCACTGAGTTCGCAAGGTATCCTGGGTAATTTTATCTCCCACTTCATTTTAAGCCTGCATCGGTCCTCACTATGTTTTGAGGCTTGATTTTAAGGGAAGAATAGCACTTCCCCTTGTTCACTAAAGTATTGGGACACCCTACCCCTACACGAGAACGCGCAAAATCTAGGGTTAGGGCAGAAATCTAGGGGAAGGGGAGGTATTGGGACAGGCCCTATGTTTTCTCTGCAAGACGTCAAAAAGAATAGTTCATAATCATGATGCATGCTGTGTGCACCAAAACAAACTGACATCTCAACATACAAGAATTCCAGCTCCAACCTGAAAAAACATGTAGCGGTAAGTGTCACAATGATGCCTATATATGAACACTATTAACGGTAATTTAGTAACTTTGGGCACTTTTCCCTTATTGTAATATTATTTCATATTATGTGTGTTTTTCCTCATATGCGCTCTTGTGCAAGCAATGACAAATCTTGTGAAACACAAGTTCACAAACAAACGCACATTTTCATATCCTTTTTTTTCAGAAAACCTAAACAAATTGAATAGCCTAATGTGACGTCTTGCATTTATACATAAATCCGGACAGACAACTCACAAAAGTGTAGAAAATACATACAAACAAAAACAGGATTGTATTTTATTCGTAGGTAAAGAATGCATATACTTAAAAATATAGGAACAAAGTATGTTTTAAAAGGAAGAGCTCAGGGCCCGGTTCCCCAAAACGTTCTTATCGCTATGTAGTTCTTTAACCTATTCCTTAACCTCTCTCTTAACCTCATGGCATGGTTCCCGACACGTTCGTACTCTAAGTATATCTTCTGTAAGTCACATTTTCGTAAGGTTGGTCTGGACCATTCGTAAGCTCTCTCTTAGCGTTGTTTGAGCTCAAGCCGCTAGTCGACGCCACTGTGCAGCAGTCTTTAGAAATCAGTGCAGCTCAGTACTCAAACATAGTCAAACTACTGTATGTTGACAATGTTTTGGCTCAACAATGATTTTATGGACATTTTAAGACTAATAATAAAACATGTTCGCAATGGATACAGGCCTATTTATGAAATTGACTTTATTTGGTATCAGAACTAATATGTGGTAATTAGCCAAGGCTATTTCGTAATGTCATTAAAGTGTTTAAATTTGAAGTCACTTTTGATAATTAAAGTCTGGCAAACAATTTGGCTCTAAATGGCTAAGATCTATGAATGGGTAAGCATGGTGGTGTCCAGTAAGCGACCAACTATGGCAGCGATCCAACGTGTCCTTGTATTGAATCAAAGACGGCGCCGGCCGCGGAGCCGTTTAGTCGATGTCAATTGTTTTATTCGGCAAAACTTAAGCCCTTTTGAGATTTTGCCTGACGTCCTGCCAGGACCTCGGTGTGCCTGATCCGGAGGCAGCCTTGCTATGTCGCTCCATCGCTCTTTTTGTTGCTGTTGCACAAGTTATTCCGAAAGCTGGAAAACAGTGTTACCTTGTGCAACTTCAAGTTCCTCTGACAAGTTCCTCTGCCCTTTTTTTATGTTGCTTCAGCACCCTATTCTCTATCTAACTCTCTCTCTCTGTTTATTGTAGATAGGTTGCTTTTATTGTAAACATGAGATAATGGCAATCAAAACCACATTAAACAGAAGTAACTGAAGCTGCTTGCCAACCAATTCTGATTGTAAAGTACCTTACCATTGATATAAAAGTGTATTACATCATTTTTAGAAGTCGTTAAACCCATGTCAAGAAGCGGGACAAGTGGCACAACAGGAGAGGAGGGTGAGTGATTAGCGAGGGATACCCGGTTCGTCTACCAGTCACAACATATGGTATGAACACATTACTGACAATTTGATAATTGAATTAATAAGTCTATATTTTACTTGGGGCAGGCACGGTGGCCTAGTGGATAGCACTGTGGCCTCACAGCAAGAAGGTTCTGGGTTCGAACCCCGGTTGTCCCTGGCCTTTCTGTGTGGAGTTTGCATGTTCTCCCCGTGTCTGCGTGGGTTTCCTCCGGGTGCTCCGGTTTCCCCCACCATCATCAAAAAACATGTAGGTTAGGTTCTCCAGTCAGTGCCCCTGACAAAGGCACTGGCTCAGATCTGGAGTTTGTCCCCGGGCGCCGTAAATGGCTGCCCACTGCTCCCTTGAGGGATGGGTTAAATGCAGAGAATGAATTTCGCTACATGTATGTGTATGTGACAAATAAAGTACCTTTGAACCTTTGAACCTACTGATGACTTAAACTATGCTAAAATAAATGTTACTGGAATAATTTGAGGAATGTTTCATTTACATAGAACGTGTTGTCTTAACACATAATGCACCTTTTCGTGAAGTGAAAAATCGATTCCTGAGCAATCGATGACAACAAATTCAGCACCTTCCCTTGGGACAGCGCCTTTGTAATGTCGAACTTAAGAGGCAGCGCGTTAAGAAGCTTCCTAAGGGACACTTCGGGGAACACACTTAGGAACATAAACAAGTTCGGTAAGATATATCTTTTTGAGTCTTCTTAGCGCGCTAAGTATGAACGTTATTGGGGAACCGGGCCCTGGTTAGTCCAGCACACCATTCATTAATGATATAGAAGTTCATTTACTGAAACTAAACATAGGATCTTGATAACATTTTTTATTTTTTGCTAATTAGCTCTTTATATATATATATACACATATATATATACAGTCTATGCAATATTTTAGGCACCCCTGACAATTTCCATGATTTTCATTTGTAAATAATTGGGTGTTTGGATCAGCATTTTCATTTTTATCTATCAAATAACTCAAGGACACAGACATGTTTTGGTAGTTAATTTATTAACAGTGTAGTTAACCCTTTTGCTCTGCCTTCTTTTTCTTTTTAAAAGGTGATGCTCAAATGGACAGTCCTGGATTCTGTGCATAGTATTGCACATACACAACTATGGAAAACGAATCCAAACAGATCATCTACATGGTCAACATTGACAAGAGGGAGACAATGAGGAACTCTGTTGTGATGGAGAAGGAGTGCTTTATTCGCACCTTTGACACACTTTGTGGAGAACTGAATGTGACCCTCTTCAGTAAGAGGCCCTCTTCAGTAAGTATCTTGTATATTACATTTCTATATGTTTTTTTAAAGCAAATTAAATGTATCCATAAAACAGTAGACAACATCATGACAGTATATTGTTTTTGAGTTATTTCTAAATACAGTACATGTTCCATGGCTTGTTGTTGTCCTCTAGACAAAGGAAAATACAAAGATTCCAGAGTTCAAAACACTCTGGACATCTGGCATGGGTCCAAAAACTTGGGCAAAGAAATTGATGCAGTAAGTAAAGTTCCACCCCCATCCTTTTCTTTGCTTCTATCTGATCACTTGCCTCACAGCACCCTCCCTTACCTATTTTCCTTATTTCTTTCAACCTTGACTGATTCATATAGCTGTGCTTTTATATCGTATTTTTTTCATTTGCATCAACCATTTTGACAACCCTAGTTTACATCCCTAAAAAAATGTGTTCTATGTACAGGCAGGACAGCAAAAGGGGTGCGCCATTCTGCGTATTTGGAATAAAGACATCTTGCAACCACTTCTGGTACTGCTGTAAGACTGCAGATACCTATGAAGAGTTCATTGTACGTACTAAAATGTATCTTTTATGATGTTCATGTGATCCTCATATGATCTTTAACCTTTACATTTAGAAATCAAACACTGAAGCTTTTCAAAGAATAAACTCAACTGGTATGCCATTCACTCATCAGAAATATTGATTTATAGAGTAAATAATGAAATTACTGATATACTGGGTGATTAGTGTACACAGTCTGTGATAAATAATGATTATAGTTTATTTATGGTATATTGTTAAATACGTTTTGATTACTTAAAATTTCTGTAAGATCACATGGTTTGTGAAATAGTGTTTCACTGGTCTCTCCTCTCACAATTAAAATATAATATTTTTTTTCTCCACAGGACATATGAATGGCACTCCTGCACCATGTCACAGAAGAACACATGTGGGCCCTTGGTAAGTGTCAACATGGCCCATTGGTGGAGAGAAGGAGTGGATTGAGAGTGGTTCAGTGGCACATGACAGGCTGACAGAAATTATTCTGGATGGACGCTGGCTAAAGGGCATCCCCAAGTATCTGCGTTTTAGGTAAATAAGCTAGTTGTTATATTGTTCTGCATTGTATATAGCGAAATATACAGTGTGTAAACTACTGTAATGTGTACTGCTATGCCATGAGTTATTTTACAAGAAGAGAAAAGTATGTTTTTTTTATTCTACTGTGCACTCAGTTGAACTGCCGAGTTGGAGTCATTCCACAACCACATACCACCAGTGGTGGGCCGTCAGTGGCAAAGCCTTCTCTGTCAGAATATATTTTTAACATATATTATTCTTGAAAATATTTTTTCATTAACATTATATGTATTTTACAAAGTTCATTTCAATTATTCTATAAGGTAATTTCATTGCTACAGTACACTCAGTAGCAACTCAGTTGCTACAGTTGCCTTGCTTTTAGCGCAGCTCATATAAATGAAAGCTTTTATCCAATAAGATTTTTTCATCTGTGTTGTCTCCGGATCGACTGGGGCATTCAGAATTCCGAGTGAATACCGTGTGCTGTTGAAGCCCATCAGGACCATGTTGTTGATTGTCATATTTTTAACCAATCAGATTTCGACTTTACCATGTTGGGTGTGTTCTTTGACCAACTAAAGCGTTTCTGCATGCCTAGCCTTACGTCAGCATCATTTCTGTTGCTGATAGGAGTAGTAGTTCAATAAAGTTAAAAAAAAAAGTTTGCCATCCGAACAAGAACTAGCTTAGCTTACCCGTCTCCGATTTCTTTAAACTTTCAATTTTTAGATTGTTTGATTTTTACCTTTAGCAGAATGGCAGATGGAGGTGAAGAAGTAGCTTTGGTGGCGAATATAGGACTGGGCAGAATCGACTCTCAGCACTGGTCAAAATCTATTATTGGAACTTAACGCAAAGATGTGCTGTACAACGGCATCATAGAATTCTTTTTAAAAGAGAAAGGAGGATGGACTTTGTTTTCAAATAATGAACAGCTTTAATGAATGAGTTTGATGGATTTTTAAATATTTTTACTAGCAGGGCCTTAGGGATGGGCCGATAGCCCGATACTTGGCATAAGTACTCGTACTTGTACTTGTGAAAAAGGCCCGATACTCCAAGTCGATAATTCCTCCGCATTTAAGAGCATTATGCTGGCGTTATGCAAGCGTTGCGCTTTACAGATTAGCCATAGATGGCCATAGGTGTAAATCTGATTAATGTAAATGTTTCAATGGAAATGTTCAGCCCTATGCATATATTTCATATTGATGATAATGACAGTCTACTTCGTCATTCAGAGACCATGCTTATAAAGCTGTAAAACTGTCTTTAATGCTATTGAAAAAAGAAAGAAAAGCTATTTAAATGCGCCTAAAATGTAAAATCATTCCAAAGAAGGAGCCACCGTTAGCTATTGAAAAAAACTATTTTCCTCAGCAGTTGTCCAGTAGAGTTCAAATGGCGAAATGCAATATCGTTTTTCTCATTGTTATTTTCATGTAGCCTAATATTTGTAAAATTATATGTAAAAAATATTAGAATCCTCAAGGAAATGCGCACATTTAAGTACAGGAATGAACAAAGGATGCAAGTTATTAGGCTATCCGGTAGACACTATAACTGTAGGAAATGGCATGAGGAGCGCCCCGGACCTAGCCTCTGAAAGCCACCTTCAGGGAGGAATGACAAATGTTGGTAGTTTACAAAACTTCTGGGTGAACAAAATAGTGGTATTTCTGAGTTCTGACATACTAACGTTAAGAAATATGACTTAAAGGAAATACGATGTAGCCTACTTATATTTTGTATAGTATACAGTGCCTTGCGAAAGAATTTGGACCCCTTGAACATTTCGACCTTTTGCCACATTTCAGGCTTCAAACATAAATATATAAAATTTTAATTTTTTTGTGAAGAAGCAACAACAAGTGGGACACAGTAATGAATTGGAACAAAATTTATTGGGTATTTCAAACTTACTTAACAAATAAAAAACTGACAAATTAGGCGAGCAAAATTATTCAGCCCCTCCACTTTCAGTGCAGCAAACTCTCTCCAGAAGTTCAGTGAGGATCTCTGAATGATCCAATGTTGACCTAAATGACTCATGATGATAATTAGAATCCACCTGTGTGTAATCAAGTCTCAGTATAAATGCACCTGCTCTGTGATAGTCTCAGAGGTCTGTTGAAAGCACAGAGAGCATCATGAAAACAAGGACCACACCAGGCAGGTCCGAGATACTGTTGTGGAGAAGTTTAAAGCCGGATTTGGATACAGAAAGATTTCCCAAGCTTTAAACATCCCAAGGAGCACTGTGCAAGAGATAATATGAAATGGAAGGAGTATCAGACCACTGTAAATCTACCAAGACACGGCCGTCCCTCTAAACGTTCAGCTCATACAAGGAGAAGACTCATCAGAGATGCAGCCAAGAGGCCCATGATCACTCTGGATGAACGGCAGATATCTACAGGTGAGGTGGGCGAGTCGTTCCATAGGACAACAATCAGTCGTATACTGCACAAATCTGGCCTTTATGGAAGAGTGGCAAGAAGAAAGCCATTTCTGACAGATGTCAATAAAAAGTGTCATTTAAAGTTTGCCACAAGCCACCTGGGAGACACACCAAACATGTGGAAGAAGGTGCTCTGGTCAGAGGAAACCAAAATCAAACTTTTTGGCAACAATGCAAAACGTTATGCTTGGCGTAAAAGCAACACAGCTCATCACCCTGAACACACCATCCCCACGGTCAAACATGGTGGTGGCAGCATCATGGTTTGGGCCTGCTTTTCTTCAGCAGGGACAGGGAAGATGGCTAAAATTGATGGGAAGATGGATGGAGCCAAATACAGGACCATTCTGGAAGAAAACCTGATGGAGTCTGCAAAAGACCTGAGACTGGGACAGAGATTTGTCTTCCAACAAGACAATGATCCAAAACGTAAAACAAAAACTACAATGGAATGGTTCACAAATAAACATATCCACGTGTTAGAATAGCCAAGTCAAAGTCCAGACCTGAATCCAATGGAGAATCTGTGGAAAGAACTGAAAACTGCTTTACACAAATGCTCTCCATCCAACCTCACTAAGCTGTTTTGCAAGGAGGAATGGGCAAAAATTTCAGTCTCTCGGTGTGCAAAACTGATAGAGACATACCCCAAGCGACTTACAGCTTTATTTTGCACGCCCAAGTTTTTCAGTTTTTTATTAGTTGAAAAAGTTTTAAATATCCAAAATATTTCTTTCACTTCATGACTGTGTCTCACTTGTTGTTGATTCTTCACAAAAAATTACAGTTTCATATCTTTATGTTTGAAGCATGAAATGTGGCAAAAGGTTGAAAAGTTCAAGGGGGCCAAATACTTTCGCAAGGCACTGTATACATAAGCTCTAGAATGTCATTGTGAGGTTATTATAATGCGTTTTAATTTCGGGAAGAAATTGAAGGCCTAGGTGTAAAATGCAAGGCCCGCCACTGATAACCTCCATGTCCACAGACAAGCCAGGAGAAAAGCTGATGGCACAATATAGTATGTTGCAATTTTATTTAATATATTTCTAAGTGCTGAAAATGATACAATGAGAAATATATATTTTTTGGTTGCCATAAAATATAGTTTGTCTTGATTGTATTGTATGTGGAAATGCTAACTATTGTACAAGATAAGAATGTAAGGTATTTTTATACTGTTCAATAAGTTTATACTCCTTTCTGTATTGCCAGGTACGGAAAGGTGTACAACAAACAGTCCAGGAAGTGGAGCTTGTACTCGGTGAAGGTGGAGAAGGAATATAGTTACATTGTGGACCTCCAGAATGCTATCATCCGACAACAGCTGTCTAGTGAGGGGATGCCTAGAAGGAGAACCAGAAGACCCGATGATTCCCGCCAACATGGAGATCTGTCTGGTGTCCCTGTCCCAACAACAGAGGAGCTATTGCAGATTCAAGTCAGCCGGGGAATAGGTGAGTTGTTAAAATTCTATGGCCTGAAGAAGTCACAGCTATTTTAAAATCCATATGGCTGTATTGAAAATATTTCAAATGTGTACTTCATTATATGAACACATTTTGAAACTTCACATGTCAACCATTGAGATATTTTTTTAGAATCTAAAATAGTTTTGTATAAGTCATGAGACAATCACAGCAAATGTGTGCCTTTTTCAGCAAAAGTAATTGAAAAAAAATCATTTACGAAAAGGACTGAAAGTGAAATGTTGCTTACTCTTGAAGGATTTAGAGTCATCATTTTGATTGTATTCCTTGGATTAGAAACCTTTTGTCTCAGGGCCACATATGTATTCACACTTTACACTGAGGTGTGTGAAGTTCTGTATAAGAAGGCATTGTCTCAGGGCCACATATGTATTCACACCTTACACTGAGGTGTGTGAAGTTCTGTATAAGAAGGCATTGCAACATCACTCTAAAAAAATGAATTGACTTCTTCTGGCGAATATAAAAAGCACTCAAATAATACTCTGCACCCACAATAGATGAAGGTGGTGGTGTTTTTACAGTGATGTGGTAATCATGTTACCCTTGCTAATTGTGATTGTTTGTCTAGGTCAATCGCTGCGGAAAGACTGAATCCCACGACAGATCGTGCAAAGTCCAACTGATCGTGCAATGCGCACCGCTGCGGCAAATCTACCGGAATCGGCAAAATGTGGTGCATCGGGTGTGTCGCAAGAGTTGAAATAATCCAACTTTTGTGGTGCTTTGCAGTAAGGTGCCAGAACTGGAAGTTGATTTACCTCAGAGAAAGAGCTAATATGTCGCTTCTATGGGTGTGTGAGATTGCAAGACAAGCTTTGACAGCTCAGTAGATAGTTTTCATATTGTCAATGAATACTAAACTGAAAACAGCTCCTGTCAGTCGCCTTGCTGGAGATGGACAATTGTATGCAATGTTGCTCACCAGCTCGTAGATGCGGAAGATTGATTACGATGTTGATTGCAGTGTACACGTGTGTCTGCATTATGATGTCGTACGGGGATTTTTTGCCATGTCTGGTGTGAATTCAGCTTTACACCCTACTAGGGATAAAACCTTTGTATTGTCCTAGTGGATCAGGATGACGGTCACGTATCTTACAGACACAGCAACTTGGTATCACCACTCTGTGACCCTGTCCAAGTGCTCTATATTGCCACACAACAAATTGTCTGTATGCTGCGTGACGGAACTGTCTGTTACTTTGTCCGGGGTCTGGAAGATCAGCCAATGCACGGATGTCATTCCAGATGCGTCTGGCAAGGCGCAGGACACCGTCCTGCAGAATGTAGGCTTCCATGTGGGGTAGCATGGAAACGCAGTACTCTGGATGTTGTCCACAGCACTTTTTATCCACAAATGTGGGCATCTCTCTGCACATCTGGCAGACACCAAGTAAGTTGACCTGATGCAGGAGGGCCCGTAGGAGGAGCATTTTCTGATAACCGCTGAAGAACATCGAACATCAAACTTGGGTCACGAGTCAGGCAGATTTCCAGGACTTGATGCGACTGATCCAGGCTCATTTCGCGAATTTTAGCCTGTAAAGGAATATATAATTGTTAGAATCCCAAAGTTGAAAGTATTGGAAGGAACATTCATAAATATTGAACAGGGCCTTGTTGTTGTCTAACAGCACTTCTGTGTCCACATAAAATACTAGGTCAATGTACATAACACAGAGACAAAGCTGCGTGGTATAATAACAAAACAAAAAAGCAGTAGTGATGGATTACATGTATGTAGACATCTAAAGACAACCACCAGAGAAACTTTGAGAAAATGATACTGGAGATAATATAGTAATAATGTGTATGCATATACATCTACTGTACCTGTTCCTATGCTGCTGTTTGAGTTTGTAGACTTAAAACTCAGCGCAGGTCCTCTTCTACTCCTGCACTTCGACCACACTGTCCTCTGGCCCTGTTTGCCAGATTTCTTGCCTGTCCTTGAACCGAGGATGTGCAGGGCTTGTATTTGTATTCGGAGCCAGCCAAGTTCTCATTGTAGAAGCGCTAACATGAAAAAAATTATAATAATTAGCGTCTGTCAATAGTAGATAAGAAATAAAATAAAATGTTATCATTAGCTTCGCCTAATCTAAATAAATGTAGCTGCAGTACGTTATCTGACAACTCGTTACTGAATCAAACTGATGCTCAACAAACATGCAAGCTTGACAGTAAGTACTAACAGCCATTTTATGTTAGTTTTAGTTATTTCCATGAAGTTAGATGATTTCTTACCTGTGATTCCGACATGATGTTTTACGCTGATATATAAAATAATAAAGGTTATTTTGTCTCCTCCGCTTGTCACACTTGTAGACTGACTTGTCCTCCAGCTGAACTCAACGCACATTCACAAGTTTTGGAGGCATGGCTTTTGAAAGTAGCTATGAAGTCAGGAGGTGGGACTTTTTCCATTGAATAATTTGAAATGCTAGCTAAATTTAGCTTTGCTAAACGTTGACATTACTAAATTAACGTTAGCGTTAGTCAACTGACAAATATAATAACATTATAAAGTTAGTTACCGTAGCAATATATTTAACATTATGACTAGTGCATAGTTCACATTCAAGGCTAACATTGGCTAACGCCAAACACACTTTGATAAAGTACAGTGGCGAGAACTGTCAGTCACAAGCAGGGCTCAAGAAGACGTTTTAATAAGCAAACACAATAGGATCGACGCTCTGTCGCATTTAACAAGGTACCGTAGTAAACAAAACTGTTAGGTACTGGATTACTCAAAACATATAAATAAATACACTATTCAACAAAATGCAATATTCATAAGGTAAGGCGTTTGCTCCTGCATAGCGTTGTCAATAACCCACAGCCTTCTCTGGGTCCCAGGCCTCTTTATACCTGTAAGATAACACAGGTGTAAGAATTCAGCCTAATGAGGGAGGCTGTGTGTCAGTTGTGTCAGTAGACAGGGGAACCAGACGGTCGGATCCCTGACACGTCAGGAGAGAGCGCCCTGGGCTCCGAGCTTATGACAGTGCCCCCGCCCGATGCGCAGGTCCACCGGCACGGCGCCCACTGCCCAGCACCGCTCCTCCGGGCCGTACCCCACCCAATCCACGAGATATTTGAGACCACCCCGCCGCCGTCTCGAATCAAGGAGGTCCCGGACAGCGTACACTAATTCCCCCTCGGGGGGTCTCCTGAGGAGGGACACATGGAAGACAGGGTGAACACGCATGCTAGATGGTAACAGCAATTTGTAAGACACCGTTACCGTTTTGGACAAAGGAACCAAAAATATGAACGCCCTATTGTGGCTAAATTTGACTATTTTAAGGATAAAATCAACGTTAAAAGCTTGGGGAAAATACTTGCAGGTTCAAACATTGGTATGAATGTTCAATTCTTCACCACCGGCCTGAGGAGGGACACATGGAAGACAGGGTGAACACACATGCTAGATGGTAACAACAATTTGTAAGACACTGTTACCGTTTTGGACAAAGGAACCAAAAATATGAACGCCCTATTGTGGCTAAATTTGCCTATTTTAAGGATAAAATCAACGTTAAAAGCTTGGGGAAAATACTTGCAGGTTCAAACATCGGTATGAATGTTCAATTCTTCACCACCGGCCTGAGGAGGGACACATGGAAGACAGGGTGAACACACATGCTAGATGGTAACAACAATTTGTAAGACACCGTTACCGTTTCGGACAAAGGAACCAAAAATATGAACGCCCTATTGTGGCTAAATTTGCCTATTTTAAGGATAAAATCAATGTTAAAAGCTTGTGGAAAAGACTTGCAGGTTCAAACATCGGTATGAATATTCAATTCCCAAAAATAATTGTAGAACAACGTAAAATACTTTATCCAATTCAAAAGGAAAACAGAATGAAAGGTAAACGCGTTGCGCTTGTTGTTGACAAACTATACATTGACAATCAGCTATTTCGGGATAAAAAAGCTACCATCTGGCTATATTAAAATTGCTCACAAAAAAGAATGTGAAGAAATATATAATACTTGTAAGATGGGGT
Organism: Umbra pygmaea; assembly: GCA_016801145.1. Classification (NCBI taxonomy): domain Eukaryota; kingdom Metazoa; phylum Chordata; class Actinopteri; order Esociformes; family Umbridae; genus Umbra; species Umbra pygmaea. Next base: position 22,653 of record JACXGM010005410.1, on the reverse strand, counting down.
AAACAATTGTTAAAATTAGATAGGGACATTATGTATTGTTAATTATAAACTCAAATTGAAAATGTTTTAAATGTGATGGACACATGGATTGTAATTGTGGGAGCGAAAGCGTATTGTATGTGTTTGGTACTGGTAAAATGGATTGTGGATGCCGTGATATGAGTGTGGTGTCTGATGCTTGCATACCCCTATACCAATGTAGGCCTATGCTTGTGAGCTGGGGCTGTTTTTGGGGGCTGTGAGGTTGTACAGAGGGATAATGCTTAATATTATGAAATTTACTTGTTTTATGGATTCATTGCACAGTAGAAGAAATTGCTTCAAACTAATATTCATTTAAAAAAGTGATTCACTCCTTCCAGGCAGTGGCAGTGTTTGGTTAACACTGGCCGCAGTAACCCATTGGTAGGAGGTCACACTCGGACAATCAGGGAGGGAGGTTGTATTAAGGTTTTATTGTGGCCGTTTCAGTATGAGACAGTTTTGGTCTGACCACTCAATAGAGGGTGAGATCAGGGGTGTCCACACCGGGTGTTTGGGCATGTATCTCAGAGGGAAGACTCCTCTCTGCAATTTAGTCAAAATTTTAGAAAATATTCTGTTGTGTATGTGTCTTTCTGGGCTGCTTTGCAGGTCCATCATGAAGCTATGGCAGAATAGGACTTTGGGGGATTGCAACCATTCTACATCTGCTGGTATAATGGCTTGGGATGAATGAATGGGATGATTAGGAATGTGTGAGTATTCTTTGTTTGTAACCTAGAATTGATGCATGTGAGTTGATTATATTTTCCTACAGAATGCAAACTAAACAGAAGTTACTATAACGATAATATTCACTAAAATATCAACTGATTTTAAGTATCTCTATAATGAAAGTATTGAAAGGGGTAGAACAGGTACTAATAGAAGCAGAATAATTTTGGGAAATAAAAAAATGTCTACAAAATAAATTAAAATAAGGTATCTTTATAGATAAAATGTATTGAGTGCTACACAAATCGAGATAAGGTTAATTGGAATACTACTGGTAGTAGGTTTGCTTATACACTACATATGGCACAACGTGCTTGGTGTTGGCGAACAATGCTACCTAGTACAGGGCGTGGGAGTGGATTGGGGCTGGGTGGAGCGGTATTGTGATAATTGTTAATTTGGGGAATTGGAGGGAATATATTGGGAGAAATTTGGAGGACCAATGGGAAAATGTATACTTTCTATCATTCAAAATATTATGGTATATCATCAAAGACAAGCAATATTTAAGCCATGTTGCTAAGGTGATTTTTAAAAAGTATATCGAGATAAATTAAATGGAACTAAGGATCACAGTATGGTAACGGGAGAGATAGGTATAGCCAGCACTAATTGTAATGGATTAGCAGGTAATAAGAAAAGAAGAGCAGTTTTTACCTGGTTAAAAGGAATGGAATACAATATCTACTGTTTACAAGAAACACATTCAACAGCTTTAAATGAAGTTTTTTGGAAAAAGGAATGGGGTGGGGAAGTCTATTACTCCCATGGACAAAGGAAACTCAAAAGGGGTGATGATATTAATAAAAATAGTACTAATATAAATGTTGAAAATCTCATTTTAGATTCTGAAGGTAGATATTAAAGATGGTAATTGACTTAAAACAGATATGGCTTATTAACCTATGTGGTCCAAATAAAGATCATCCACTATTCTTTAAAGAGATATATGAGAAAATTACAAGCAACACAGGGCTGCACAAGCGACAAATGTGCCCTGAAATTAGCCTGGGAGGCGCCGCTGCCTCCCAGGATGATGTTTAAATAACTCTGTCTGTGTTTAACAGTCCCCTCCCATTCTTATTCGTCAGCCAATCAGATTCAAATTTCAAATCAGCAAGCGCGCTCAACAAAGGAGCTTGATGAGAATGGAATGAAATGCAAGGACATTAAATATGTGAGTAATGTACATGGCATTAAAAACACAGAAAATGTATATTTTACCAACTTAAACTATGCTACTTTAGTAGTTTGGTATAATTTTAAAGAAAACTAGAACTACAAGCAGTTTTGACGGGGTCCAAGCCGTCCCTGGTGAATCCCCCCTGGTGCAAGTCGTCCCGATGACCCGCGGCGCCCACAAAAGCAGAACCTATGAAATCGGAACGAAAGGCGCGATGGCTGTGACGCAAGAGCTGGAAAATAACATAACACCCAAGATACAAGGTTTGTAGTAATTTGCATGTGCTCTGATATTTCAAAGACATTTTAAAATGTTAAAAGTTGTGCTTTGATAATGGTCGAAAATGTCAGAGAAGATTAAAAAAGTTGTCATTAGCAAGAAAACATAGGGGATTACAAATTAAGAAAGCAGATGATGAAATACCATCACATAGTATGTCGAGCCATAAACTGTCGTTCGGAAAACAGGTTCAGATAGCAGAGGTAATCAGAGTGCCGTACAGCCATGGCTGAGTATTCATGTACTGTGTTTGAAGGAACCAATCTTTGGTTTAATTTGTCCTAATTGTACAGGGATAGGGATTAATTTAACATTGATCCGCAAAATTATGGGTTCTCTAGCAATTTCATGTAATAATTTATGTATGCCTAACATTATTGTCTTTACACTGTGCCTTACACATTAAAACAAAACACAACATTTAGCAACATTTTTTCTTTAACTTTATCCCATATCCATTTCACTGTTCAGATTAGATCGCTACTTTATACTGCGGCCAACAGTTCATGTAGCGCATTTGAATGAAGTGATAATTGATTTAATTTGTCATAATTGCACAGGGACAAGGCTTAAAGTTAACATTGATCCACAAAATCATGGGTTCTGTATCAATTTACTGTAGTAATTTATGTATATCTGCCCATCTTGTCTGTACACTTTGCCTTACACATTAAACAAATCAGAACCAAATAATGAGTTAGCTACATTTGTCCAAAGGAAACAATTTTCAAAACTTTTAGCAACATGTTTTCTGTAACTTTGTCCCATTTCCCTTTCACTGTTCAGGTCAGGTCACTAATTTAGGCTGCTACCGACAGAATAAATTATAGATAGTTGTTCTTGAAAATGTTTTGTATTGTTTTGTAGTATAATTTTGTACTAGATTAGCAACAAACCAATTCTAACACTGCACACTCCAAACTGGAAATAAAGTTTGTCAGATACACAGGCACATGATCCAGCGTATTGTAGTAACCCCAACGAGGGGCATGTTATCAGAATATAGCATAGATCATCTATTTAGAAATATAGGAAATATTGGTTAGGATAGAACACCACAATTAAATCTGCTAAAAAAGTATATTACATTAATTATGAATTTATCTTATCTTTGTTTCGAAACAAATTGTGGCATACACAATTATAATACACATTTTTATATGTTCTATAATGTCTGACACATTAAAAAAATATCAAACTGTTGAATAGTCATTATGGAAAGCAGACCCCAAAGCATAACATTGGCGAGGCAAATATCAGAATATATCGAGGTGTGAGCTACAAGTTCTGTGGTTCATCACCGTTGTAAATATCCCATTAACATTGATTGGGTAAATGGGCAAAAACTGCTCTATGCTGATGACAGGACCTTTTAATTACAAATTTGGTACAGAACTTCAGAGCGGCATGCCAAACAAGCACCAAAAGTTTCATGTTGATAGCATTTACTATGGAAAAGATATTGTAATCAAAATTATCCCAGTTAAATGTATTAAGTTATTGTCCAAAACACATCAATATTGATTAAAGCGCCCCCTAATGGCCGATCTTCGCCAAATTTGGTACTGAACATCGTAGTGGGACGTTGAACAACAATCTCAAGTTTTCTGAAGATAGCATTTAATTTGGAAGCAATATACTAAAGTTCATATTTTGTAGCTAGCTACGAAAATTTGTTTGTCAATTGCGCATAGTTTAACGTAGCAAAATTCTTTTGACAACTTTTGGTCAGGTCCGTCTGGAGATGCTAGGTACCAAGTTTTGTGCAGATCGGTTGCATGGTCTAGGACGAGTTCAAAAACGTTGCTTTGCGCATTGCGCAAATTGTGAAAATTCTTGTTATCAAAAATGGGCGTGTCCTATATCATCAGATTCAGCTCAGTTCAAGGTACACTTGGATATAAGGATTTCTATTGTGCAATGTGTAATGTGGGAGTTATGGGCACAAAACACTTTCTCACCATTATAGCGCCACCTAGTGGTCCACATGTCTAATTTTTGGTATGTGAGGTCCAATAACTATTGCACATCTACTCTATAAATTTGAAGTTACTCACAATAGTACAAGAGGTGGATCCAAAACTGGGTCCCATAGGCCACGCCCCTTTTGACAAATCAGTACCCCACTGTAGGGGTGGCTTCAAGAGTGGCCCTAGATGGTAGCCTCAAAATTTGGTAAACATCAGATTAGCTGTTGATGAGATATAAACTTTTCATAGTTATAGCGCCCCCTGGTAGCCAATTTTCATAAAATTTGTTTGGGAGCCTCAGATGGTCATGTCAAACAAGAATCAAAAGTTTTACAATGATAGCTTTTTTTTGGCCAAAATATGGCAAAGTTTATACTTAAGTAGCTAGCTATATACATTTATTTTTGCGCAATTTACGCAATTTTCATCCGATAAAAATTATTTCGATAACTTTTTGTCACGTCAGTCTGGTGATCATACATACCAAATTTCGTGCAGATCGGACACACGGTGTGCTTTGATAATGGTCGAAATCGTCGGAGAAGATTAAAAAAGTTGTCATTAGCAAGAAAACATAGGGGATTAGGAACTAAGAAAGCAGATTATGAACAGGTTTTCAGATAGCGTTGGTAATCAGAGTGCCATACAGCCGTGGCTGAAGATTCATGTAGCGTATTTGAATAAACTGACATTTGGTTTAATTTGTCCTAATTTCGAAGGGACAGGGCTAAAAGGTAACACTGATTAGCAAAATCCAGGGTTCTGTAGCGATTCACTGTCTTAATTTTTGTATGTCTGCCTTTCTAGTCTGTACATTATGTTTTACACATTAACTTCAAGGTCTAAGGGGTTTTAGGTCCACCTGGCATATAATTGATTTTTTGGCCTCTAGAAAGGTCATACTCTGACCTACAGTGAAGTGCCTTATGGTTCTGGACTCAGCAGGCCCATGGCTACAACATGGAGAAATGAAATCCAACATCCTGGGTCATTGAATTTTATGTTTTAATAAATATTTATTCCAAAAAAATTAAGAATGTAAGTATTTTTTGTTGTTTTTTATATATAAAAGCATGTAAACCATAATGAATAAGGCTTTTTATTGCTTATTGTCAAGCCCCCAGGGCTCCTGAACTAGTGTGCAAAGTTTGGAGGCCGTGTAAACAAGTTATTTTGATAACTTTTTGTCACGTCAGTCTGGTGATCATACATACCAAATTTCGTGCAGTCGGACACACGGTCTAGGAGGAGTTAGAAAAAGTAGGTTTACGATAAATTGCAATTTTTCACACATAAAAGTACTGGCGGAAATGGGCGTGGCCTATTTTAGAAGATTCAGCTGAACTCAGGGAATGCGTGGATATGTGTATCTTCTATGTGCGATGTACGGTTTGGTATAAGGGCAAACACGTTTTTTGGTAACATTTTATTTTGAGAGTCCAAAACGTGTATCTGTAGATGCTCTACAGATTATCTGCAGACTATGACAACATTTGAACAAACTATCTACTAACCCTAATCCTAACCCTAACCCTTCCCCTAATGTTAAGCCTAACCTTAACCATTACCCTTAAACATATTCTAAACTTACCCCTACCCTTAAAATACACAATTAGTTGCTTATCAGCATATACTTATGAAAAAAATGCAACAGATTTTATGTATCTGATTTTATGTATCTGTATTGTATTGTATATTGTAAATACTATGTCTGTATTTTATTGCAACATCCACCTGCCCAGGGACTACGGGTGGAAATTAGCAATTTGCTACAACCTGGCACAAGACATCTATAATGTTTTTTGTGCACTGTCCCTGTTCAAATTAATAAATTACTTACTTACTTACTTACTTATCAACAGATAGTTTGTTGATAGTTTGTTCACAGTCATATCATCAACAAACTATCTGTAGAGCTCTCTCCAAATAAAGTGTAACCCATTTTTCTGCTATAGCACCACCTAATGGTGGAAGTGGCTGAATTTTTCTGTCAGAGGTCCCAGCGGTGATCTGGACCAGTCCTGAAAATGGCACCCCCACGGTCATGTATGGTTTAGGCTGTAGTAACGGTTTTACCGGAAGAATAATAATAAGAAAAAACCTTAGGAAAACAATAGGGTTCCACAGCCCTGTGGGGAGCTGTGAACCGCTTTGCTTTGCAAATTTTTGGTTTCTAGCCCGTATGGTTAAAAAATTATTAGTATCAATGACACCTAGTAATAAACATTTGAACAACTCATTTGACCACTAGGTGGCGCTGTGGTGGCACTGGTCAAAACTTATCAGGCTCCTTAAGGGCATCGTACTGATGACCCATGCCAAGTTTCGTAACGATACTTTCATGCGTTCAGAAAATACAGCATTTTATTACATAATTCAAAATGGCCAACACCTAAAATGGCCGACATGTTAAAATTGGATATCAGTCAACTCGGCATGAAGCCCTGGATCTAAACAACTTTCAACTTTATTGTCACATAGTACAAGTACCAGTGAAATTAGCCATCAACCTATCCATACAACATAACATCACATCGGGTAGACAGGACAGGAAGACAGGGATTTGAAAAACAAAACAGCATTACATGAGGAAAGATGAGGGGAAAAAAAGAAAGGCAGCCCCATATTATGCCCCTTCGGGGGTACAGTGTGGTAACATGAAAAAAAAACACCTCAGCAACATTAGCACAGTGAGTACACTCTGAACAAGACTCGCAACAGGGGTGGTGGGGGCGGGAAAAGGGAAAATGAGGGAACCAGCCAAAACAGACAGCCCGCATCCAGAACTGCAGCCTTCGTAGGCGCTGTCCATAGACCCATCTTATCAGGCTGGAGGGTATGGAGCTGCGAAGGCGGGGGATGGGGGGATGGGAGGTGTATCTGTAAAAATGTGTGAGAGTTTGTGTGTGTAGGCCTGGAGATTTTCTGTGTCTGGCAACAGTCCCAAGGTGACAAGTCCGCAGGATGTCGATACGGGGCAGCCTTGGTCCTGTCCCAGACAGAGTCACACCACCAGGTGTCTGGTGATGGGGGGAGGGAACAAAAAAAGAGCATTTCACTGCAGCGCTGTCTGGGAGAATATGTTATTCCAACCGTGCCTTGTCCAAGGCCAGTGGTGGGGGAGCCGAAATAGATAAGATGTGTTGACTTCTTGGGGTAGCAGCCGTATTCCAATCTGCACGTCTGGTGCCTCTTGAGTCAATTTGGTCCATTTGGGTCCACTTTCCTTTGCAAAGCTGTGAGCTTCTCCGGGATGTTAACCAACTTGTGGTCTATAGACCCAGTCTGAGTGCAAACGGCTCTGCCCACTGTTTCAATCATGACGGGCAACCCTGTGGGGCAATGAACAGCTGTCACCGTCTTCTTAATTTCATGATAAACCAGGGCAACGCCTAATCCCATCAGCAGAAGACCTGTTATTATGGTTCCAAATAGGTAGATATCTTCAACGTCCTCCACGGAAAGAGCCGCCAGACACACGACCCGCCACCTTGCGTCCATCATGTAGCCAGCTGCATATGTTCCGGCAGGGCAGTCAGGTTCCCCCGAACCCAAGTTTCGCGTCAAGAAAGTATGGTGTCAATTGCGTTTAGAGACCAGTTGATCAAATCCATAATTTCCGAAATTTGGAGAGCAGTGCTGCGAGAGGCTCTCAGAGTACAGGACAAAGACGAGACAAGAGCAAGCAGGGAAGATAAAGGAAGGGAGAGGGAGAAAATGTGACCGCCTCCGTTGAGAGCCAAACGAGAAAAAAAGACCACTTTCATGATTTTAGGACAAACCATTGAGCAAAAATTGCCTGTTTTTCATATCTCCGGACCAGCAGGTGGCGCTGCTCCGAAACATAACATGGTAACCTCAGGACATGCTTGTGATGACATGTACCAAGTTTGGTCTGAATATGATAAAGCGTTACAAGATATAGCCATACATCTGTTTTTGCCATTACCACGTAAAAGTCGTTTGCGTGTTATTCGATAACGGTTGGGTTTATTAAAAAGCTTCTAGTAACTTTTTGTCGGCATGGTCTGAAGATGATTTCATTCAAATTTCATGAAAATTGGAGAAACGGCCTAGGAGGAGTTCGAAAAAGTATGTTTTTTGGAAAATTCAAAATGGTGTGAAAACAATCAGGGCGGAAAATGATGTCATAGGGTGCAATGTAATTGTCTTGAGTTCACAAATCAGATAAAGAAAAAAAATTTACTCTAGCACTTACGGTTCAAAAGTTATTAGCATAAACATAAGTGAAACTTTGGACAGTTGGTGGCACTAGTGAGAGGTAGTTAGAGACTTGCCCAGGTGACATTTCAGACTGTCTTCTATCTGTGTGCCAAATTTCATAACTTTCCCCCAAGCAGTTCTATGGGCTGCCATAGATGCCAAGTTAGAAGAAGAATAATAAATATAGCTGCAAGCAGCCATTTGCGGGGCCAACCGCAAAAAGAGGATATGACATGCCAACATGGCTAGGAGTGGCAGACCAACTGTAGCATGAAGTAATTGGAGACATTAAAATATAAACGTAGGCATAATGTGTGAAAAAATCATACACAGTCACTAATAATATGATTTAACATTTATAGGTGGTGTCAAGGCTATGTCGGGTGTGGGTGGAGTGTAGAGAGGAGGACGCAGGCAGACAAATGCAAATGCTGGGTGATTTATTAGAAGATGCTGGAACACAGAACCGAAGGTTGCCAGGTACTGTCTAGTCGATATGCAATGAAGAGAAACTAAGAAATAGCCTACGTGCTATCAACAGCTGCACGGTACGCTGGTTGGCTAATACTTTAATGCTCCTTCTGGAAATACGCACACTCTATATAAGTAACACGAGTGACTGGCACAACGTCAGGACAGGAAACATCTAAGCAAACACTTAATGCATATACGAATAAACTAGACTCACTTTTCCATATGAAGCTTAGAAACAATCCCGGACTGTTTTTTTGTTTCCTTTTGAGCAGGATATGACCTTCACAAAGAAGAAGTGTTTAAGATAAGCAGTTAATTTATCACCAGTAGCCTAGGTAAGTAGTGGTTCTCAACCTGCAATTTTGGACAACTGAACTTGGGCCCACAATATATATAATTATTTCATATTGTTTCTTTATTCATGTGACCCACTGTTAGCCACTGTCATGGCAACATGACAAAGAGATTGAGAGCCTCTGTATACAAAATAGAGCTGACACATTTGTCATACTTAATCACCACATCTGATATTTTTAACTTTGTATTTTAGTAAAAGTATTTTTTAATATACTTTTACTAAAATACATTTGAATATTAAATCGACAGAGATTGGTAAATGTTCCAAAACAATGTCTGTGTCTCGCACACCTCTTTGACAAAGAAAGTGCAAATCTTAACTGAATTTTAATAAAGAAAATACCCTTTTTTTCTTTACATGTGTACACATTTTCAAAACTTTTTAAATAACTAAATATCAAGATATATATATCGTTAGTCATTAAAGCTACAAAATATATTGAGATATTCATTTCGGTCAATATCGCCCAGCCCTAACATAGACCCACTTAGAAATATTAAATTTACATTAAATTGTAGTTGTCCAGTTGTCTTGTAGCCTAGGCATACCCCCTCAACACACACGCACACGCACGCACACGCACGCACACACACGCACACACATGCATGCAAAAGCACACCTGAAGGCTCATGCTGGGGAGAATTCTGCTGTAAATACATGGGCTAAGCTTTACTGTACAGCCAACACAGATTTGATTAACGTTACAATTCACCAAACATTTGTTTTTTCCTAGTCAAATGGGGTACCACCACTGGGTGCTCCAAGTACCACCAGTGGTACACGTACCACAGTTTGAGAACCACCGATTTAGCCCAACAGCAGGTGTTGTATTGCTACAGTGGTTTTACTTATGAGTACTGTACTGTTCTAGCTCAGTTTTGATTTTGGAGTCTTTTACAAGGAACGTTAACATAGCTAGATAGCTAGTTAGCCTGTGAAGTTGAGAAACTTTTGCATGACAACCCATTTGTGACGAAACGACAAATAATAACTACAGAACTGTAACGTGGATTATATAGTCAGTACAGGCCATAGAAATCTATTATACAGGCTACCTGAAGTGTTGTCGATGTCCTGACTAGAGGTCTTATCCTCAATGGAGCATCATAGCCCAGCCACTTCTCTGGGAAACGGTGATCTTCAGCCGCCTCTTGTCAACAAAGTGATATGAACACCCATAGGGTCGTTTTGGTGGTTTCTTTAAGTTGAGTGCTTTCATCCAAAGCACCTCGTCGTCTTTAGGTGATGTGTGCAAATCGTAAAGCGCCTCACAACTGCACTCGCTTCATAAATATGGTCGGTAATCAAAACACTGCTGCTGTAGGAACAGTTTTCGTTTCTGCCAATTATTGTGACATCCTCTCACTGAACATAAAATTCCTGATTTAAGGAAAACCATTTCCTAAAAAGTTTTGTTATGTAGTCACAATATAGAGTTAATCAGAAATGTTAATGCGGGGAGCTGAGAATTAATCACCGAAAGCTGTTACCGGAAGTATTACACAAAAATCTCTAACAACCTCTGCCCAGAATTCCACCTCCAGCGCCCCCTCCCCTTTCCCCATCTCATACAGCTTATGTGTGCACCACACTTTTTCAGCAAGCAGGGGCGCCTGCAGCTGGAGCGGGCGCCAATTCCCCAATTCCCCACAATCAAATGATAGATAATAGAAAACCGCGTTGCATCGCAGAAGATATTTTTTAAGTATTTGTGCCGCCCCCACGTGACATAAAAAAATGCCGCCCTGGGCGGCTGCCCTGTTCGCCCGTGCCAAAAAACGCTACTGGTCACCAGGTTGAAATTCTTGCCTTCTTCCTTGATTTGGTCAGCTATTGTTTTTATTATCTGTCTAACAAAGGTAAAATATTTTAAGCAGCAATGTAGTGCTTAACAACCTACCGTAATTCCTCAAATAAAAACTGGTAGTCAATTAAACGCCGGGCATCGCAGGAGTAGGGAACGTTGCCGACTGGACCAGGCAGGTGGATGTCGTCATTGCGCAGGTTCAAGCCGAACCCAAAGCATAGGTCGCGGGCCGGATGGTTGAAGCTGTTGGACAAGCAAGTAGCGGAGACGGAACGGGGGTGCGTGGCGTCCTCGTGGGGGGATATTGCCGCAGTGGGTGAGCAGGAGAGGGAGGAGGATATATCGCTGGACTTGCTGCGTGGGGGAGTAGGGCGAGGCGGGGGCAGGCTGGATGCCGGTGAGGTGGCGGGCCACGACGGCGGTGCGGTGAGTGAGGTCGGCATGGCGGGGAGCTCAGGTGAGAGTGTGGGTGTTGATAGTGTGGGGATTGGGTTTGAGAAGGCACGGGGGAGTCAGCGGAAGAAGAAGCGGGCACGGAAGAAGGAGGGAGTGGAGAGTAGTTCGGTGGTGGTGTTTTTGGAATCGACACGTCAGATGTTGCACCCAGTATCGCTCACGAAGGCGATTAGGAATCAGGTTGGTGGGGTTGAGGATGCCAGGTGTTTGAGTGGGGGTAGGGTGCTTGTAGTGGTGGGTAGTGAGGCGCAGAGGGATAAGCTGATGAAGCTGGAGGTGCTGAATGGGGGTAAGGTGAAGTGTATGGTGCTGGGGAGTGCGGGGAAGGTGAGAGGGGTGATCACGGGTGTTCCGGAAGATATTTCTATGGAGGAGTTAATAGAGGTGGTGTCGGGAGGGGATGTGGTGGGAGTGTCAGAGGAGTGTAAGCATGAGTGTGTGGTGGGTAAGGATTCACTGGTCTTGGGCAGGGTTGAGTTTTTGGTGTTTTTGTGTAGTGTGATAAATGTGTGTAGCCAGGTTAAGGGACGGAATGTGAGGATTGATGTTGTGGTGATAGGGATTTTATGGGTGTCACGGATGTCACAGGGGAAATGGTGCACGAGTTGATGAAGGGGAAGGGGGCGGGGGAGGGTGGGTAGTGGGGTGGGGGGTTGTTTTCTAGGGTCGTGGAGTGGTGGGGTGGTGTTGACTTGGGTGGGTCGTGGCCGGCCTCGCTCTCCGGTGCTGTTGGTGGCGGTGTATGCACCTCTCGGTGGTTGCGATCCGCCATAATACCACAGAAGAAGAAGAAGAAGAACGCTGGGCATCTGATAGTGGCCGGGGGCGTGGTCAACACAGACAAACAAAGGCTGGTCTTAAATAAAGGCTGGGGGAATATTACGTGTGGATAATCTCCTATAGGTGCCTTTCATATAATGTGCATTCCAGGTAAGTGTAATGTACATTTCTATCACTTAAATAGATTCAACAATATATTCAAGCTATTTTCGAATTATGGTACTTCTTCGAGTTGCAAATACATAGGTTTTTGTTCCAAACCTAATTTAGCACAACTGACGCTACTCACTACCAGTTTGAAACGCTTACTCAGGGTAGTCGCAACTCTGGTTGAACGGAACATTTACGGAATGGGAGCTCGCGAGAGCAGGAAATAGTATGGCTAAGTATAATTGTCCTACTGGTATTTCAGTCAATGCGACTGTATGTTTTAATCAGCTAGGTGTTGTTTGTATTAACATACAGGTAGATGGCAGTAACTACATTGGAAATAACATGGCTCCCATTCAGTGCAAGCGATTGAATCTTCAACAACCTTTTTCAACTACGTATTGGATTTGGAACAGTTACAAGAAGTGTTGAGATTGCGATAACAACGTAATGCAGCAATAAAAGGCAAACTGGAACAAGGATTTAAACAAAAATATAGCCAATTATACATATCAAACAGAGGGAATCAGATATAAAGGCCTGCCTCTAACAACAGCCTGCTTCAAATAAAAGCCGGTTGCCTTAGTAGAGGTAAATAAAGGCCCCAGTCTTTATTTGAGGAATTACGGTACACAATCTAAACTTGACAATCATCCATTCCAGTATACCCATGTCCAACATGTATGAGTGAAATATTAATAATAAATCTGATTGGCATTTTAAAAGGTTTGATTAAAGGTTTCTGTTATGTAGTCAACTTAAAGAAAAACTAGGACACGCTTTGTACTTTCAATTACCCACTTTATCTCGTACTTCTTCTCCGTTCTCCGTTTCTCTCTCTACTGCCACCGTAGGTATGGCAGTGTACATTGCACTTTACCACATATCTCTCTTTTTTAAAACACACTATAATCCTAAGAAAACCATATACAAATTCAGAATGTATCTACAGGTATACGAGAATACCAACTTAGTAGTTACTAGTTATTATTTGAATACTCAACAGTTTACTTTAACAACTAACTAACCATAGAAATGTCTTGCAATCTGCTTATCCTTTATACTACTTCCCATGACCTGTCTACTAAGATATTGTCTTTGTATGTTTAAGTGTACCAGATACGTTCCATATTAGCAATACCTTTTAACAAACTATGCAACATTCCAACAAAATGTAACATTCCAACAAAATGTACTGTAACATTGCATCCCACAGTCCATATCTTATTCCTCCTTACCCCCTTTTTTTTTACATGCTATAGTCCTTAGACCATACAGGGGGGCGTCTCATTCTAGACCTGCAGGGTGTGATGGCAGGAGCAGGTACTGGTAATGGAGATGGCAGGAAAGCATCCTCTGGAAATGCCACAGTAGTAGGCAAGGGCGTATTGGCTGGGTTGGCAGCAGAGAGGTGTATGGCATTCCAGACCCATCCATCAGATAGTTGGTAGGTAGCAGGTCCTTTTTGAGCCACTATTCTGTAGGGCTGACTGAATTTAAACCTGCCTTTCTTGGAGATCCCTGGTTTCTTGATTCGAACATATGAACCACATTGGAACTTTGGCAGTTGAGCAGCACGATGCTTATCTGTGTATTGTTTGGACTTTTCTTGGTTCTGACCCACAGTCTTTCTTAGATCCTCACACTGCAGGTGTGATGTGCATGTAGGGAATCCTTTGATATTTAATTTTGTGTTTAAAGGACGGCCGTGGAGCAACTCAGCAGGCGAAACTTGTGTAGTTGCATGAGGGGTAGCACGGTATGTAAGTAGGAAGTCTGTGACAAACAACTTCCAAGGCTGACCTTCAATGTCAGCTGTCTGTAGGCAGTCCGAGAAGACCCGGTTCCATCTCTCCACCTCTCCATTACATTGTGGGTAATAAAGAGAGCTGTTCACAAGTTTAATGTCTCTGTCAGCCAGAAAGGACTTGAACTCAGCTGATATGAAGGAAGACCCATTATCAGCCACTAGCTCCAAGGGGTTACATTCACGGCTGAACACCAGTGACAGGAATCGAATGACTGTAGCAGATGTCACGTCAGAGGTGAATGCCACCTCCGGCCATTTACTATAGTAATCTACTAGGGTCAGAGCAAAACGACAGTCTGGAGTTGCATTGTAAAATGGTCCTACAATATCAATTGCAAGCTTTTCCCATGCAGCACTAGGAAGAGGAACAGGCTGTAAGGGTGCAGCTCTGGTTTTGGCTGTCTTGTCATGTTGAGAGCAAGTGGTGCACGATTTGATGGCAGCCTCCACGTCAGAATCCATACCAGGCCACCAGTATAATTCTCTTAGTCTTTGCTTGGTACGTACAATACCCTGATGGGTATCATGGGTGAGTTGAATGAGCTTGGGTTGTAAACTGGTTGGAACAACAACACGGTGTGTGCCACGAATGATGCACTCCTCATGTTCAGACAGTTCAGTCTGTATGCGATAAAAAGGTGCAACATCCTTTTCAAGGCCTTTCACAGTGCAAGGCCAACCTGACTGCATATATGTTTTTACTCGTTCCAGCAGGGGGCAGTCTCTATATGCAGACTTAAGTTGATCAGCTGTTACAGCAGCAAAATCAGCTGACACTAATGCAACCATCTCAACTTCTTGTTCCTGCTGCGGGTCAGTGACAGGTAGTGGTAATCGTGACAGGCAGTCTGCTGTCACATTGTCACATCCAGGCACTCAATGTTGTAGTTGAATGACAACAGCCGAGCTGACCACCTTGCAATTTTCATCCCTGCTCTCCCGAGACCTTTAGCGGTGAGTAGTGTTGTAAGAGGGCTGTGGTCAGTACGTAGGGTGAACTCACGACCCCACAAGTAAGTGCGCCATCGCTCAGTAGCCCAAACACATGCAAGGGCTTCTTTTTCCACAGTTGAGTACTTTCTTTCACATGTTGATAAGGTACGGGAAGCAAATGCAATGGTCTTTTCTACTTCTCCATTCAACTGGGTAAGTACAGCACCAATGCCATAATCACAGGCATCAGTGGTCACAATGGTGGGCAACTCAGGATCGAACAGACCAAGGGCCGGACTTTCAGTTATCATGACTTTGACCCGAGTGAAAGCCTGTTGTGCAGTGTCAGTCCAGTTAAACTTAGCATCCTTTCTCAAAAGAGCTCTCAGTGGCTCCACTAATGCTGCGTAATTAGGGATGAACTTTGAATACCAGGCCGTTAAGCCGAAAAACGAGCGCAATGCATGTGCGTCATGAGGAGGAGGAGCATCCTTAACAGCAGTCACATGACTTGGGTCAGGGCGAAGACCAGAAGGAGAGATGACATGGCCCAGGAACAACAGTTCAGTCTGACGGAAATGGCACTTTTCCATTTTGAGTTTAAGACCGTTACTGTGTAACTGCTGCAGCACAGCTTTCAGCCTTGTCTCATGTACGTCAGGAGTCTCGCCATACACAATTATGTTGTCCAAATAACACTGAAAACCTTCCAGTATCTGGGATATCATTCTCTGGAATGCACTGGGTGCAGATGCAAGCCCGTACGGGACCTTTTTGAAACTAAATAAACCATCATGAGTGATAAACGCAGTGAGATCTCTGCTTTCAACATCCAGTGGCACTTGGTGGTAGGCATTTTGAAGATCAATGGTAGAGAACATCTGAGCTCCCCTGAGCTCATGGAAGACTTCCTCAATGTGCGGTAGAGGGTGGCTATCAATAACCACTGCTTTGTTGGGCTCACGAAGATCTACGCAGAGCCTGATTCGTCCATCTTTCTTTTTTAGTGCCACTATGGGAGACACCCATGGAGAGGAATCAATACGCTCTATAATATCTTCATGTTCCAGACGTCCAACTGGAGAGAGTTGAATAGATCCATTCCCAGGATGTGTGTTCCTGAGGGCACAATGTAAAAGTCTGTGTGTGCACAGTTCCCATTGTGCGAAACTTTCAGATTGAGACATCCTATCACAGATATTGGATCCTTTGTATATGACATCAGCCGCATGTTAGGCTCAGTTAGCGGAAACTCTGCAAAATGTTCCTTGTACATATACTCTGGAAGTATGGAAACAGGTGACCCTGTGTCAATTAAGAATGTAGTATTAACAATATTACCCTTTGCTGCATGTAGAGACACAGTGCAGGATAGTTTATTCCTGTTATTATCTTTTTCATTTATATGCAAAACTGTAACAGTAGTGACCTCCTTGACATTATATGTTTGTTTGACACCCCTACAAACTTTAGCAAAATGACAATTTTTATTGCACTGTCTGCAAGTTGACGATTTAGCTGGGCACTTTGGGTAGTTAGCAAGGTGAGTAGATGATCCACAGCGGTAACACGTCTTGTCTTTGCTTTGTGCATCACTCTGCGCCGTATGTGCGCAAGTGTAGGTGTTCTTTTTCCTGAAGGTGCGTCGTCCTCCGCCACGAGAAGTAGTCCCCTGCACCGCCCCCGCCATAACGTCGGTACTATTGTTGCGAGACATAGCTTTGGCTTCAGCTACTGCAATCTCAATGTGACCAGCCAAAGTAATAGCTTTGTCAAGGGTGAGGCCTGTCTCTAATAGTAAACGTTCTCTTATGCGGGGGTTGTTCATTTTTCAACCACCTGGTCCCTAATCATTTCATCCGTCAATGCCCCGAACTCACATCGAACACTGAGCTTCCGTAGTGAAGCTAGGTACTGCGCAGTTGACTCACCGGTTCTTTGCGCACGCTGTCGAAACTTGTTTCGTTTGGCAACCACATTTACTTTAGGTACAAAAAAGTCTTTTAACACCTTGAGTGTATCCTCATATTTATCTCCGCCCGCAGGTAGTGTGTAGAATATCCTCTGAGCCTCAGCACCAATGCAATGGATGAGAAGTGCACGCTTTCTATTGTCTGCCACGTTGTCCTCCGTGAGAGCTAGCACATAGTTCTCAAACATACGTATCCATGACTCAAATGGCATAGTGGGCTCTCTCGGGCATTGTAAAAATGCTGGAGGTGGTGTAATCCCGAGCAGAGCCATCCTCGTCGCCAATATGTTATGTAGTCAACTTAAAGAAAAACTAGGACACACTTTCAATTACCCACTTTATCTCGTACTTCTTCTCCGTTCTCCGTTTCTCTCTCTACTGCCACCGTAGGTATGGCAGTGTACATTGCACTTTACCACAGTTTCATAGTATTTTTGGCTAGGGGTCCTAAATCATTAATAAGCCCTTGGCTAGTTGAATCAGGAGAGGTAGTTGAGAGTTAACAAAATTCTGTGTGTCACCAAAGAAATGTTTGAGAACAACTGTTTTAGGCCAAAGGATTTGGATTTTCAAAGCTAATGGATTTCAATTCCTTACCGGTGCATGAAACCAAAAAAAGGCAGGACAAATGTCATAAATTAACGTAGTTATAAATCTGACCTTTTATAAATATTTTCTTGGCCAATAAACTGATTTAAGCATGTAGAAGTGAGAAAGATATTGAGGAACACATTTTATATTTTTAATAAAATGAAAAAGCACTTTAATTATCCCGCATAAGTACTTGAATTCTATAAGTTTTCCTAAGGCTACTTATGGGGCTGTGGTGTTCAACGCATTTATGTTTTTAAAGTTAATATGGTTGACTGCCAGCTTGCCAATGCTATTACTCAGGTCCTCCACTTCTCCGAGAGAGAGAGAGAGAGAGAGAGAGAGAGAGAGAGAGAGAGAGAGAGAGAGAGAGAGAGAGAGAGAGGGAGAGAGGGAGAGGGGAGAGAGGGAGAGAGGGAGAGAGAGACACTGACGACAGGAGCAGATAGTAGAGACTAGCAGTAAAGTTGAGACCGTGAACAAAGCACGGTGGTGTGTGCAACAGAGACAGCTAATTTACCCCACAGTCAGTGAATAACGTACACTTGAGACCCAAGCAAAGCTCTCGTGTCTTGCTAACCAGCTATTGACCAAAGTTCAGAATGATAGCCCTGATGCTAGCGACAACTGCGGCCCAAGGTCACCTGGCGCTCACAATGCGACAACATCTCGGCTGCGTTGTTAAACCCTTTAAGTTACTTTCCATGGCTTGTGCCACACCAGGACGCTGCATCAACCAATCCCAGAAAATGTTTAATATTAGAGAGAAACGCCACTTCAAGAATCCTCTTTGACTGCTGAGTGGCGGTTCGTGCCTATGACGCTACCAACTGGCGAGCTTATGCACAAGCCCCGGTCAGAGTTCAAAGTTCTGAAAAGTCCTCTGCAATTCTACTATTTTATAAAATGAATATTAAAAAACATGGCCTGACCAGCCAAGGCAAAATTCGGTAACATTCCATGTTTCGTCCACTTTATAATCCACTAGCAGAGGACATATACAATTTGGCGGGGTGGCGGGAGGGGCCCCGCTAATGGGGCTAATTGTTGTTTTTCATTTACATAATCAGAATAATATCATAATACCATCAGCTGGATAATTGTATTGTAATAACAAAACTTTTATTTCCTTTTTTCCAAAGCTACTCAAATATAGTGATGAGTTAAAATCTACCTTAATTATTTAAGGTAGATTTTAACTTATCATTAAAACCTTTAAACAACAACTTTTACTAAAAACATTGGCTTAGCAGAGGCTGTCTCTTGATATTGTACTTTAAAAGAAACGGTACATATATGTACCTTTAAATGCTTGGGAACATATACCTTTTTGACCCTCAAAAAGGTACATATGTACTTTCAAAGTCAAAGTCAAAGTTGTTTATTTGTCATATGCATCGAATGACATCACATCATCCTATGCAGAGAAATTCTTGTGACATGGCTCGACACATCTACACAGTGTGCTTAAAAAGATTATATACAATATGAAGAAATTTTAAAAGAATAATAATAATAGCAATATCCTATGTACTGAACAGTGATCTGGAGCGTACACAGCAGAAGTAATGAATATTATAAATATGGCATGGAAATTTCTTTTTAGAGGGTGCATTGAATGAGTGGATAAAGTGACCAGAGAATGACAGGGACTCAAGAAATGATTTGTAATCAATGTTCCATGTTAAGCAGCCGAATGGCCTGCGGAAAGAAACTGTTTTTTAGTCTGGTAGTCCGTGATTTGATGCTCCGGTAACGTCTACCAGATGGCAGCAGTGAAAAAAGGGCACGGCCTGGATGACTGTGGTCTTTTAAGATGTTCTGTGTTTTCCTCAGGCATCGCTTGTGATAGATGCGTTGCACGGAGGGGAGACAACAGCCTATGATGCGCTCCGCTGACTTCACCACCCTCTGAAGGGCCTTGCGATCAGCAGCGGAGCAGCTGCCGTACCTGACTGTAATGCAACCTGAAAGGATGCTTTCAATGGTGCACCTGTAGAAGTTTATTAAAATCCTGGCAGACATGCCAAACTTCTTGAGTCTCCTCAGGAAGTATAGGCGCTTTTGGGCAGTTTTTGTCACCGAGCTTGTCTGACGGGACCATGTGAGGTCATCACTGATGAACACACAGAGGAACTTGAACTCTGAAACTCTCTCGACTTCAGCTCCATCGATGTGTATGGGGGCAAGACCCTCCCTCTGCCGCTTCCTAAAGTCCACTATCATCTCCTCAGTCTTGCTGACGTTGAGAGAGAGGTTGTTGCTCTGGCACCAGGTAACCAAGGCATTTACCTCCTCTCTGTATGCGGTTTCATCGTTGTTGCAGATGAGACCTAGGATGGTTGTGTCGTCAGCAAACTTTATGATGATGTTGGAACTGTGTGTGGCCACACAATCATATGTGAACAGATTATTGAGGTCCAATATTAAGCCCTATGGGGTACGTTAGTGTAGATTGTACCTTCGGGGTCAGAAATGGACTCCTACTGTACCCCTATTTCTGACAGTGTGTGTTCAGTAAAGGTTGGGCCGACAAGGACATATGAATGGGAGGTTACATACTGCAACTTTAAAACTTGTTATGGACAACATAGGTAAAACCGGACTTAGAAAAGGCAGGCATAAACCCTAAAAGGATGATTAATGTGTTGTATGTTTATGTCGGCGTGCGTTTGTTAAAGATAGAAAGTGTGAGCCAGAAAATTGACTAGGCATTTGGGTTCAAGCAGTTACAGAAATCTAAAAGAATAATCGGTCTTCATTCTGCAGAAATGGCAGTTCAACTATTTACATTTTTGTTTTGTGCAGTTGATTTTGTGACAGTTGAGGCAATTTTTTTAAGAGTAATACGTTTCTTGTTTTTAAGCCCTGGAGTGAGAGAGACTGAAAGTGGGAAGCCTTGGAGAGGAAGGCACGAGCCGCTGCATTCAGCCTGCATCACATGACCCAATTAGACCGACGCCCTCTAGATGACATTACAGCCTGATCTACAAATATTCAATCATTGCTCCAAAAATAAAATAGTGAGAACTGAAGTGCAATTTTGGTAATGAGACAAATCATGTGTGTGTCACGGAAAAACGTAAATGTACTAACGCGCTACGGAGATTAAAGTCAAGTGAAACAATTTTAGAAAATCGCTTGCATGTGTATTTTTCATTCCAAAGCCTAGATTTCCTTTAAACTATTTATTTTGCATCTTTTCTTCTATAGACTTCCTTTAAATAATTATTATTTTTGAAAAGAAAAAACAAAAAAATATACAAGTAAAAAAATGGTGTCTTGAATTTTATTCCCAGTTCTGGTCTAGCTATTAGAATATGTTATTTCTTAAGGCCGGTCATTAGTCAGGTCTATTAAGCCAAGGCAATTATTTGAAATGTGTATGCCTCATTGAAGGTAATGAGTGTGTTACATTACATGTGCCAAAGAGACAAGGAGCCCTCTCTGCACTGTGGACAGGCAGGAGACTCATGACTATGCAGGGGATACAAGTATAGGTCTAATCTCTGAAACACAGAAGTAAATCTTGTGTAATTTGTTAAATTGCTTGATTTATGTCTCCAATGACGATACACATTTCTATTTCCAGCCTGACTTCAACAGTGCAAAAAGGAAATTGAAAACCCTGTACGATATTTCTTATTGGTTTTGTTCAGTCTCTATGATTAATCATGTGGTCTTCTTGAGTTGCCCAAATAGTAAGTGAAGATCACAAAAAAGTAATTAACAGGAATCGTATATCATTATTTCCTTTATTTAAGACAATGCTGGCATATAATACACACTCTGCCCACAGGAGATTGGTATAGGGCTATCACAGACAGTAAAGCAAATACCTATAATGTACCTGCTGTAAATGTTGTATTGAACGATGCATAATATTTTTAACAGGCATTGGATGTGTATCTATAGCTACCAAGGAAATTGATGTATGAAAACGTTTTACATCTTTCTGTGAACAGAAGTTGGCCTGACCTGAAACATACAGGATTTACATTTATTTGTATTAATTATATGTTCAAAATAATAAACATGATACTTGCACAAATTGGGAAATCCTTTCAGACCATTATTAATTAAGGCAGATGAAATATGCTAATTCTTTGAGATAGGAATTTTGGGTTTTCATGAGCTGTATGACAAAATCATCAGTATTAAAACAATAAATGACCTGAAATATTTCAGTTGGTGTGCAATGAATCTAAAAGATATGAAAGTTTAATTTTTATCTTTATGGAAAATAATGAACTTTATCACGATATGCTAATTTCTTGAGAAGGACCTGTATGTTTGTGACCGTTCTCCCAGGGGCCCAACGCACAGATTTAATATCTCACACTTGTTCTGATGCCTATCAAAGTGCATGGGTTTATTGTTCCAGCTGTACAGTAATTTAGTTTTTAACAGTTTAAGCACTGTATCGCTATGGGCTACTATTAGGCTAATTCTTGGTCATGTGGTAGCTTGATCAAAGGAATCCTAATTCCAAGGGTTGTTTTTTGTAGAGGAGCCAGCTACAGCTGCACAGAGACACACATTTCTCCCAATAACAAGTCATATAACAATCACAATATCAAAGCTTGTTATTGTTGACATTACCTTTTCATGAGTTACAACATGCTGAACTCATAAGTTGCTCTGCTTCCACCCAGGGGCGTCATGCACCTATTTTTTTAGGGGGGCACAGTGTGCACAACACACAGAAACATGTGCCCACAAATACAGATATTAAAAGGAAAATCCATTGGCTCATAAATGGGAGGGGCACGTGTCCCCTCAATTTTAATGGGCATGACCATAGATGGTGCACATTACAAAATAACCTGTTACAGCACCTACATATTAGAGAGAAAGGGGATTCTCCACCGGTCAGACTGCCAAAACATTATGACCACCTACCCCCCCCC